>WSTX01000206.1:0-14859 GCA_019633405.1 Tulasnella sp. 408 | reverse complement strand
GAACAAATAAGGCCATCGCCAGAGGGGTGATTTTCATTTTTGATGTGGAGACCTGGTCCACGCTGTGGCCAGGAAAAAGCGGCCGAAGTCGCACGTGTCCCCCATCACCAGCGTGGCTTCCCCTGTACGTAATACTTGCCTCGACCGCGATTGTTTTCAGTCACGCAACAGTTAGAAGAGGTACGTAAGACGGAGACCCCAACATCCTGAGAAAAGCGTCGAGGAGGCGAGTGACTATAAATGCTGACCCCTATGCACAACCAGGCGACCGTAAAGACACAATGGAACAAGACGATGACGCGATTCCGGACCCTAATTTCATGGATGCCGAGTGCTTTATTCAGCCACACCGAGCGTTCACCCTGTCAGAGCTCACCCAGGAGCTACCCGGTCATCTGGATGTACCCACTGAGCCGGAAATATCGGCAGGGTATGCCGACATCTATCACGGCATCTGGACAACCTCGCAAGGCAAGCGACTCGAGGTCGCTGTGAAAGAACTCAAGACCCTAGTACCAAGAGACAGACAAAGCGATCGAGAAGCGTTAAGGAAAAGAACAGATGCGGTAACTACATTCTTCCTCGGCGCTCATGCCGACCCGCCGGCCCCGCTGACATTGGCTGGCCCCGCAGCGAATAAAACGGGAGGTCTTCGTTTGGAGCCGGACAAAACACCCAAACCTCCATCTGCTGCTAGGTTACCGTTCGCAACCCAAACCACGGCTCATCAGTCTTTGGCGGCACCACGGGAATTTAAAAGACTACCTAAGAAACAACCCCAGTTTATCTCGTTTGAATAAGCTTCAGCTGGTGCGTCCAGCTGCGAAACTGACGATTATTTTTTCATTAAAACGTCCCCCCCCCATCCCCAGCTTCATCAAGCAGCTTGCGGGCTTGATTATCTTCACTCTCAATTCCCTCCGATCTGTCACGCTGACATAAAACCAGAGAACGTGCTCATCAATGAGCGTTACGATGCTGAGGTTTCCGACTTTGGTTTGAGTCGAGTGCTGGAAGGGATCGGCGCTCCGAGAGGGTTGACAACCAGCGAACAGCCGAAAGGAACTCTCAATTATATGGCAGGCGAACTTTTCAATCAAGACCAGCCGAGGTATAACCGCGAAACTGACGTTTACGCTTTCGGTGGGCTTATTCTAACTGTGAGTAGATGGTAATGAGGATAGTGTCACACTTAGTGAAACGGAAGTGTGCGCTAGGTCATGAGTGGAAATCCTCCGTTTTCCCGTCTCCATAGCCCAAGAATAATATTTCGCGTATCGAACGATCAGCCACCCACTCCCGAAGAGCATCCAGACTTATGCCCTTCTGACACCCTTTGGGATCTTATGCGTCGTTGCTGGAACAAAACCCCCGCGGCGCGCCCTAGGATGCGGAATGTTGAACAGGAGGTCAGTCTCTATGGATTCTTCGATGTCGAACGATTTGCTAACGTGTAGATTCGTTTTATCCAGCTATGGGCTGAAATTTGTCTCGAGAAGATGAAGGCGTCATCGGTCACGGGTTCTCCGTCTATTGCCGAGAATGACAACAGTGAATCCTCAGACATGGACCTTGATGTAATCCTTTGTTTCACACTATGCCATCCGATTTACGTTCTTATCTGATATAATTCATTCAGATACCAGGTCAACCAGGTCAAAGAGGCCCTTTGGCCGTTCAAGACGCCGATCCGGGTGACTTCCTGCCAAACCCGCTCGATCCGGGAGACTTCCTGCCAAACCTGCTCGATGCGGAGGACATAAACGACCAAATACCTCAAGAACCATTGATCCACGCTCAGAGGATATTTAACGACCTAGAATTGCGTTTCAAAACAACGCCAGTCATTGGTGGCTACATTGGAGCTGTTGTAGCAGTCGGATCAACCTTGAGGGAAATAGCGGAGGTAAAGTGAATCTAATCGCTTCACTGGGTTCTTCCTTAACACCGCCATGTTAGATACTGGATGGAGGCGAAGACATGTCCGAATTTCTGGAATCGAGCATTTGGTACCTGGCCATTCATCTTCATTCGTTAGAAGAACAATCGAATTCGCGTCAAGCAGAGGAAACACGAGCCTGCATCGCTGATATAGGAAGGTGGGTACCCCTTCTGGTTGAAAAGGAATGTCATATCCCAATTAACATCACTTTCCAGTGAGCTCGAGTTCCTACAATGGATTATTAGGACTATGGTGTCTTCTGGTGGTCTGGCAAGGTGTCGGAAAACTATCTGCAGAGTGTTAGAAGAAATGGAGGTCCGTTAGGTATTTTTCTCAACTGCTTGAAACCCACGACTAATGGCATTTGAATCAGCTAATTATTAGCCTGGACGCCGCCCACCTCATCACTGAACTCGGTAAGCTTTTGGCGATCTCTTTTGAGTTACATGCATGCTTATGCGTTTCTTTAAGAACACATTCAAATACAGGAAGAACGGCGTCGTCTTCTTGACCGTCTGGGAGATGGAAGTTATGGAGCCCGAGTGTCCTCCATCGAGGATGCGATCTGCTTTCCCGACACCAGAGTCAGCATATTGGGACGCATAGACGACTGGGTCAGAAGAAAATCAACCCCGCATCGCGTCCTCTGGATCCGCGGGATGGCAGGGCGGGGCAAATCAACCATCGCATCAACGGTGGCACACAGCTGGATGTACCGGGCGTCCTGCGCTATCTTCCACTTCCGTCGTGACCAAAACGCCACGAGTAATCATCTTGTCTGTACCCTGGCTAGACAGCTTGGGAAAAGCTTGGTCACCGAAGTCAAGGACGCTATCATGAAGTGCGTACGGGAGAACCAGGACATCGCAAAGGAACGGCTCGAGGAGCAGTTCAAGACCCTCCTCGTTGGGTCACTCGGGAAGCTTCAAAACCTCGACCATCCAGTTTTGATCATCGTTGACGCTCTTGACGAGTGCGAGAGTGGGTTTGATGCGGTGTGCTTTATCAGGCTAATCGACCGACACTCGTCGTCGTTGCCGGCCAACGTGAAATTCCTCCTCACTTGTCGCCCCGAAGCTCCACTTCTGGTCGCTCTAGAGCCGAGAAGGTGGCATATGGAGGATCTTGACTCGTCATCGGACATTGGTGATGACATATCACGATTCATACAACACTCCTGCATGCAGATCAGAAACGATAACAACCTTCCAGAGCACTGGCCTCCTCCAAGGGACGTGGAACGGGTTGTCGAGATGTCACAAGGACTGTTTCAATGGGCTCGCTCTGCGATCGCATATGTCCGTGATAGGTCCCCCGAGCATCGCCTGCGAGAACTGCTCAGGCGACCCTCAGCGTGGACTGGGCTTGATGGGTTCTACCACCAAGTCCTCTCCGCGGCCTTCAGCGAGAGAGCAAATCTACCGAGGCGGCAAATTTTGTCGCGGGTGCTAGGCACACTTGTTGCAGCACCCTATCCGATCTCGCTCGAAGTCATGGCGTGCCTTTGCGGGGGCCACGAAATTTTCGAACATCAAGACAACATCATCGAGTATCTTCAAAAGGACATTCTTCCAGACCTCAGCTCCCTTCTTTTCATTCCCAATTCACCAGATCAACAAATCCGTCTCATGCATACCTCCATCCACGATTTTCTGATTAACCGCCAACGATGTGAAACACAACAATACTTCGTTGACATCACTCAGAACCACCTGCGCCTTGCAGGAGTAAGCCTCAAGATCATGAATCAGGAGTTGAGGCAAAACATTTGCAATCTGTCCAACCTTTCCGAACCCAATATCGGTATCCAACATATCGTCCAGATTCATGTGTCCAAGGGCCTTGAATACTGCTGCCGTACCTGGTCCATTCACCTGACAAAAGGGGTACCGGAGTGGGAGACCGAGCCAGAGATCATCAGTGATATTTTAAGTGCCTTCAGACTGGTCAGTGAGCAGAAGCTCTTGGCTTGGCTCGAAGTCATGAACTTGATTGGAGCTACCGCGGAGGCGTATGTAGAGGCAATGCAAGTGCACCGATGGTTGCTGGTGAGTGTGTCACTTAGGCGTCTTTAGGAAATTAGGCCCGTGAGCTTAACCAATCTATACAGAGATGCCCTTGGGAAACTTCCGACAACTCATTAACAACCCTTTGGAACGACATCCGGCGTTTTATCGTCGTGTATATACAGCCAATCTCGCTCGGAGCGCTACAAATTTACGTCTCAGCACTCCCTCATTGTCCAAGGGAGACAAAGCTGTGGGAACAGTACGGGAGTCAGGCAATCGGCCGAATCCTGGACGGCAAGCAGAAACTTAAGTGGAACGCAAGCATTTGGACATCCACAGCTGGCTCCATAGTGAATGACATCGCCTTCTCTCCAGACGGCGTGATTCTGGCCTCTGGCTCGGATGACGGGACGATTCGCCTCTGGGATGCTCGGACTGGCACAATGTTGGCTGAGGCGGCGACGTGTCATGGAGATGGGATCACCTGCGTTGTTTTCTCACCAGATGGAAAGATCCTGGCTGCAGGCTGCAGAGATGGGACTATATCCATGTTGGATGCGCAGACTGCGGCAATGCGGGGGAACCATCTGACCGGCCGTGACCACGAGATCCGCTCCATTGCCTTCTCGCCGAACAACGCTGTGTTGGCCTCTGGCTCCAATGATGGGACGATCCATTTATGGGATGCGCAAAGCGGTGGATTGCTGGGCGAGCCCTTGGCCGGTCACAATGGCGGTATCGCTTCCATCGCTTTCTCGCCGGATAGCGAGTTGCTGGCCTCTGTCTCCGACGGCGGAACAATATACGTATGGGATGCTGGAGCCCAGGAGTCATTAAGCCACCCTCTAACACGCAACCAGGGAGAAGTCCGCACCATTGCCTTCTCTCCAGACAGCAGGGTTTTGATCTCTGCTTCCAGTGATGGCAAGCTTTGCTCCTGGGTGGCTCGGACTGGCGCATCGCTGGCTCGACCCCCGATCAGCCTAGGAAATTGGATCAGCTCTGCCGCATTTTCTCCAGATGGCAAAATCCTTGCCTTTGGCGCTGGTGACGAGATAATTCGCTTGCGGGATGTTCAGACGGGGGACTTACTGGGTGAGCCCCTGACCGGTCACAGCCATCGGATTACCGCCGTTTCCTTCTCACCCGATGGCAAGGTTCTGGTCTCCAGCTCCAGTGACAAGACGATTCACCTGTGGGATACGGCATTTCTCCCTGAGTCTCCGCCCAGTCAGGGAGTTGGGCCCACGCCAATTGCTGGCTCGCCGGGAGGCGAGAACCCGCATGAGTCTTCACCCCCTCAGCGAGATCCGATCATGGCTGATGCTGCCTCGCCTGTCAGCGAGGTCCCGAATAAGCCTCCACCCGTTGAAGGGGATAGGATCATGTCGGTTGCTGTCTCGCCGGACAGGAAGTTCCTGGCTGTGGGCTCCAACGATGCAACAATTACTTTGTGGGATGCTCAGGCCGGGGTGTCACTGGGCGAGCACCCCACCCGTCACCAGGGTGGAATCCGGTGCCTTGCCTTCTCACCAAACAGCCAGATTCTGGCCTCTGGCTCCGATGACCGGTCGATTCATCTATGGGATGTTGAGGAAGATGTTAGGAAATATGTACTGTTTTTGGGCTGGCCTCTGACTGGTCACTCCCATCCGATCACCACCATTGCCTTCTCACCTGACGGCAGGACTATAGCCTCTGGTACTGAGGGTGGGGCCATTGGCTTTTGGGATGCATATCGAGGCAAATTGTTGGACAAGCCCGTAAACCGTCACTATGGTGGGATCACTTCCATTACTTTCTCACCTGACGGTGGGACTGTAGCCTCGGGTTCTGACGATGGGACAGTTTGCTTGTGGACGGCTCGGACTAATGTACAGGGTGTCAGAGCTATCTCTACCCGTTCTTTTGAATTCAGCAGGGGACTGAGGGAAGAGAATCTCATTTCCGATCAAATGTCCCACAGCCTCATTAGTAATCCCGGTCCCAAGCGTGTTCGTCTTCAGTTGGGCTGGCTCGTGTGGAATGGCCGACGCTTGCTCTGGGTTCCCCCACAGTACTGGGAAGAATCTTTTATAGCAAGCCTTTCGAGCGGAAAGCTTGTTTTATTCTCCAAAGAAATCCTCTTCCTTCTTGATGTTTATCACGGGGACAGTATGCCCCACTTTGTAATCTTGTAGTAGCTAGTCTCCGGACCAATCCGACAGACAAACTATATTTATCTATTATTTTTCTTTCGCCTTTGTATTTGAATGAATCCACTTTTCCCGTACTGTAGACTGGAAGAAAAAAGAGGCAATTCCCAGATTTGGCGAACCGTTTGGGAGCCAGCCGACGTTTGTCATCGCCTACCGTCGGGAATCAAGGTGCCGTACAGCCATGGGCTGTGCATTGACCTAATGTGGAGTTTGGATAATCGCGATTGTCTTTGCTGATGGTGTGCTCTTGCAGTTTGGTGCAAGTGAGGCGTGGTCACGTGAGCTCTACCACCGACACCACTTTGCCTCCTCCCCCTCAGTCTCCTCCCAGCTTTGTCCGACAACTTTCCTCCCATCCTGCTTCAGTTGCGATCGTAATAAAAAGAAGTATGAAGCTCAGGGATCTGGCCAGGCTCTACCTCCCGCTGACCAATATGCATACCAGACGTTATCACCAATGGAATCCTCCGAAACAGAGAATGCTGCTCAGTACCAACGCGTAACTACAGACCCAGCCGTCCTGAGCACCGAGTGTCTTGTTCAGCCACACCGAAAGTTCAACCTTTCAGAGATAGCTGAGGAACTCGCGGGGGACTTGGTCGTCCCTGATGTACCAGAAATATCCGCCGGTTACGCAGATATCTATCACGGCGTCTGGACGAGTCCGCAGGGCGACCAAGTCGAAGTCGCTGTCAAAGAGCTCAAGGCCCTTATACCGAAGGACCGACAAACTAATCGAGAAGCGTTAAAGAAGAGAACAGACACGGTATCTAAAATACTTCCGTCCTTCGCCTCAACCCACGTTGATATTCTCTGGTCCTCAGCGCATGAAACGAGAGGTCTTTGTTTGGAGTCAGGTGAAACACCCGAACCTTCATCCTCTGCTGGGCTACGTCTCCCAACCCAAACCACGTCTTATCAGTCGTTGGTGCCATCACGGCAATTTAAAAGACTACTTGCGAGGGAGCTCTGAGCTCTCCCGACTGCACAAACTGCGCTTGGTGCGTGTACATGAGCATGATTTCTGACAATTCGAACGTCCTGAACCACCCGCCCGCAGATCCATCAAACCGCCTGCGCACTTGATCATCTACATTCACAATACCCCCCAATCTGCCACGCCGACATAAAGCCGGAGAATGTACTTATCAACGATGATTATGAAGCCGAGCTTTCCGACTTCGGCTTGAGTCGGGTCCTTCAAGGACTTGGTGGTCCCAGCGGGTTCACAACAAGCGAAACGCCAAAAGGAACTCTCAACTACATGGCAGGCGAACTTTTTAATGTACAGAAGCCGAAGCAAACGTGTGAGACTGACGTTTATGCTTTCGGTGGTCTTATTCTGGCTGTGAGTATGCGATCCAGTAGAAAAGGACGACTTAGAGAACTAGAACCGCGCGCCAGGTCATGAGCGGAAACCCCCCGCTTTTCGGTCTCGGCGGACCTCAAATAATGATACGTGCGATGACACATCAGCCACCTAATCCAGAGGACCACTCGAATCTGCCTTCTTCTGATCCGCTTTGGGGTGTGATGCGCCGTTGCTGGGACAAAAACCCGGCGGCACGGCCTACGATGCGGGAGGTTCGGTGGGAGGTCAGTCTTGAAGGAATCTCGACTTTAGGGCTATAGACTGAAGCCTAAGCTCCTTTTATCTAGCTGTGGACTGATATCTGTCGCGAACAGTCGAGCTCATCGCCCATCACTAGCTTTCCACCCATTGTTGGAGTGAGCGACAGTGAATACTCAGATACGGAGCTTGACGTAATCCTTCGCTTCGCATAATTCCACCCGATTCAAGTCACGTCTGACATCTTTAATTTAGATTCCAGGTCGATGGCCCCGAGGAGGACTATTGGCCCCCCAGGGTCCCGACCCAGCCCCCACCGATGACTCCCCTTTATCTTTCCTCGCTGTAGAGCAAATGCACACCCCGATCCCTGAGAAAGCATTGCTCGAAGCTAGTACTATATTTGAGAGCCTAAAAGTGCATTGCAAATCGGTTCCGGTCATCGGAAGCTACCTCGGAGCTATTGCAGAAGTAGGATTGTCCTTAGTCCAACTTGTCCCAGTGAAGTTAGCCATATTTCTTGTCTGTCCTTGGGAATTAACACCCTCCCCTTAGACAATTACTGAGCATGGCGCTATGCTTGGAAGCATGGAATTGAGTACCTGGAAGCTTGCCTCCCGCCTGGAGAGTTTAAGAGAGCAGTCGATTTCACGTCAAGTAAGCCAGATAGTGGTCTGCATTACCGACACACGGAGGTGAGTCAGCCTTCCTTCTTTCTGTAAGGCAGCGGCATTCCAATTAATACCGTTATCCAGCTCGCTCGAAGTCGTTCAAGGAAAAATCAAGGGATGGAGTACCTCTGACCAAATCAGGAATTCTTGCCATTCTGTAGAAAGTCTGACACGATGTCGGAGAATTGCCAACAAGGTTGTGGAAGAAATTCAGGTCCGTCGTCTTCCGCATTCAATGAATTCCCGGACTGATACTCGTTGGCGTTAGTTAATCCTTAGCTTAAATACGGCAAGTCTCGTTACCGAATTTGGCAAGTTTTTGCACGCTCCTCTATCGAAAGACATGCTTATGCGATTTCCTTTAGAAAATATTCAAGGACAAAAGGAACAACGTCACCTTCTTGATCGTCTAGGAGATGGAAGTTATGGAGCACGAGGGAGCTCGATCGAAGATGTGACCTGCCTTCCTGATACCAGAGTTGACATATTGGAGCGCATAGATATATGGGTCAGGGGAAAATCCGCCTCTGAGCGGGTTCTCTGGATCCGCGGGATGGCAGGACGGGGCAAATCGACCATCGCATCTACAGTGGCACACAACTGGATATACCGGGCGTCTTGCGCTATCTTCCACTTTCGTCGTGGCCAGAACGCAATGAACCACCACCTGATTTGTGCGCTTGCAAGACAGCTAGGGAAAAGCTTGGTCACAGAAGTCAGGAATGCTATCATGGAGTCCGTTAGGGAGAACGAGGATATCGCAAAAGAACGTCTTGACGAGCAGTTCAAGACTCTCTTCGTCGGCGCACTAGGGAAGCTCAAGGATCACATTCATCCGATTCTGATCATCGTTGACGCCCTCGATGAATGGGAGAGCGTCTTTGATACAGTCCGCTTTGTCAAGCTGATCGACAAATACTCCAGTTTGCTACCTATCAACGTCAAATTCCTTCTTACTTGTCGCCCAGAAGCTCCACTTTTGGTCGCCCTGGAACCTAGACCTTGGCATGTGGAAGATCTTGACTCGGCGCCGGAAATTCTTACCGATATATTCCGATTGATCAACCACACATGCGTGCAAATAAGGGAAGATCATAATCTTCCAAAGGACTGGCCTCATGCAAATGAAGTCCGGCTTCTCGTTGAGATGTCGCAAGGATTATTCCAATGGGCAAGCTCCGTGCTAGCATACCTACGGGATGGTTCGCCAGCTCATCGCTTACGCGAATTGCTGCAAAGGCCATCAGCATGGACTGGACTTGACGATTTGTATCACCAAGTTCTCTCTAAGGCATTCAGCAAAAAACATCCAATGAAGCGGCAACTCCTATCTTGGGTGCTGGGAGCACTTGTTGTCGCACCTTATCCAATCTCGCTTGAAGTCATGGCATTTCTTCACGCTGACCACGAGATTTTCGAAGGTCAGGACAACATCATCGAATTTCTACGCAAGGACATTCTTTCCAACCTCAACTCCCTTCTCTACATTCCCACTTCATCTGATAAACACTTGCGTCTCATGCATACCTCCATCCAGGATTTCATATCGAGCCCACATAATTCTAGGGAGCAAACCTACTTTGTTGACTTAGCTCAAAATAACCTGCGCCTTGCGAGCGTAAGCCTCAGGGTCATGAATCGCGAACTGAGGCATAACATCTGCAATCTGTCCGATCTTTCCAGACCGAATACCGATATCCAGGACATCGTCCAGAATCATGTATCCAAAGGTCTCCAGTACTGCTGCCGTTCTTGGTCCATTCACTTGATTGAAGGGGTATCGTGGTCAGAGACCGAAGCAGATGACCTTGGAGATATCTTGACCGTCTTGAAACGGGTCAGCCATCAGAAGATTCTGTATTGGCTCGAAGTGATGAGCTTGATTGGAGCTACCGTCGAGGCATATAGAGCTGCAATGCGAACCTCCCGATGGTTACTGGCAAGTATCTGAACTGAACCTTGTCGAGACACGCCGGTGAACTAAATCGATTGTTTACAGGAATCTTGCACTATGCCGACATTTGACAACTCCATGGCAAGCCTTTGGAATGATGCTCAGCGTTTTATCGCCACATTTATGCAGCCGATCTCGTTCGGTGCACTACACATTTATACTTCAGCTCTCCCGCATTGCCCAATCAGGACAAAGCTGTGGGAAGAGTATAGAACTCAAGCAATAGGCCATGTCCTGGATGGCAACCCACAACTCACCTGGGATGCAAATATTTGGACGTCGCGAGGCGACTCGTATGTGAAAAGTATTGCGTTTTCTCCGGATTGCAACATCCTGGCATTTGGCTCGTATGATGGGACAATATGCTTGTGGGACGCTCAGACTAGAGCCCCCTTGTGTGATCCTCTGACTAGTCAGGGTGGTCGGGTCCATTCCATTGTTTTCTCGCCAGACAGTCAGGTTCTGGCATCGAGCTCCCTTGACTGGACAATTAGATTGTGGAATGCTCAGACTGGAATCTCGCTGGGTGAGCCTCTGACTGGTCACAGCGGTCGAATCAAGTCGATGGCGTTCTCGCCAGATGGCAAGTTTCTGGCCTCTGGCTCCGATGACAGGACAATCCGCTTATGGGATGCTTGCACTCGGGCCTCATTGGGTGAACCTCTGACAGGTCATACTGATTGGATCGGGTCCATCGCCTTCTCTCCGGATAGCAAGGTCTTAGCCTCTGGTTCCGACGACAGGACCATTCGTTTATGGAATGCTCAGACTGGGGCCTTACTGATTGGACCTCTGATCGGTCACGCCCATTGGATTAGGTCCATTGTCTTCACACCAGATGGTCAGGTTCTGGCGTCTGGCTCCTTCGATGGTACAGTTTTCTTATGGGACACTCAGACTGGCACCTCAATGGGAAAATCATTTGTTGGTTGCAGCAGGTCCATCACCTCAATTGCCTTCTCACCTAATGGCGAGGTTCTGGTCTCTGGCACCGATTCCGGGACAATTTTCTTGTGGGATGCTCGGACTGGAGCCTCATTGGGTGAGCCTCTTGTGGGTCATACAGAATCCGTCAACTCCATGTCATTTTCTCCCAGCGGTAAAGTTCTCGCCTCTGGCTCTAATGACCGGACAATTCGTTTATGGGATGCTCAGCCCAGGGCCTCATTGAGCGAAGCTAGGGCAGACCACAGCAAATACATCACATCTGTTGCCTTTGCACCGGGCGGCAAGGTTGTAGCCTCTGGCTCTAAGGATCGGACAATTTGCTTATGGGACACTCAGACTGGCTCCTTGCTGGGCGGACCTCTAATGGGTCATAGCGGATGGATTACTTCGGTTAGATTCTCCTTAGATGGCAAGGTTCTGGTCTCCGAATCCGACGACGAGACGATTCGCGTATGGAATACTCAGTCTGGGACCTCATTAGGTGATCTTCCGGTGGGTCACAACAGTCATATCAGGACTCTTGCCATCTTTAAAAGTCGCACAACCATATCTGCTCAGGCCGATGATGGTACAATTCGCCTTTGTAAGGGACTGGCCCCATTGTCGGCACCTAGCAGCCCTCCAGATCGCATCGATGCCATTGGCTTCTCTCCGGATGGCAAGCTTCTGGCTTCTGGCTCCGAATACGGAACAATTCAGTTATGGGATGGTCAGACTAGGACCTCGTTGGGCGAGCCTCTGAAGTGTCACCCTAGTTATATCACTTCCATTGCGTTCTCCCCGGATAGCAAGATGCTGGCATCGGGCTCCTATGACGGGACAATTTTCTTGTGGGAGACTCGAGCCGGGGGTTCACTGATCAGACCTCTGGAAGGTTACAGCGAGCGGATTGAATTCATTATCTTCTCACCAGATAGCAAGCTTCTGGCCGCTCGCTCCCTTACACAGGCGTTTAGCGTGTGGGATGCTCAAACTGGGGCCTTGTTGTGGAAACCTGTGGAGGCCCTCGCTGAGGACCTCAAGCGCATTGTCTTCTCGCCGGAGAGCAACACTCTAGCCTCTGCCTCCTTGAATGGGTTAATTTGTTTATGGGATGCTCGGACTGGAGCGTTAATGAGCAAACATTCGAAGAATTCCATCGAGGATACTAGGCACATTGTCTTCTCGCCGGATACTAAGACTATAGCCTCTACTCACTGGAGCGAGGAACTTCGCTTACGAGATGTTCAGACTGGGAGCTCATTAGGTGTATATCAAATCGGTCACATTGATTTTTTCGCCTCTATCGCCTTCTCAGTGGACGGTAAGGTTCTGGCCTCTCACTTGCCTTATAATGGCAAAGGCGACGTGTGGGATGTTCAGTCTGGGGCTTTGTTGGGTGAATTTCTGACCAGCTCTAGTGAATACCCTCTCGCTGATCCCACATACACATATTATGTCGAAAACGTCCTGTCAATATGGGATATAACCATTCAACAGGGGAGCAGTCACGTCCTCCACAATTTCGCTTCGGACAACCTTAGGGTTCGATCGGGTTGGCTGGAGTCGGGCTCTAAGCGCCTGCTATGGATTCCTCCCCAGTACTGGGAAAGCAGTTCCATGGTAATCGTTTCAAACGGAAGACTCCTTTATTTCACGACAAAAATCCTTTTCATTGTTGATATTTCTGGTTCGCTTTGATTCTAGATTAGGAATATCGTTTATGAATGACGTTGATGATCTGGAGGTTGATCTATCTTTCATGGAAGGAGGTACGTTTCGCTCTAGCGACGGAAGCAACGCCCCCACCCCCTAGGAAACAGCTCTGAGGATCGTGATATACCGACTCACCTATAGATGGCTGAAGATGTTCAGTGCATGGTACTGGGAGCTGTGCGAGATTGTCCACTGTACTTCTTCAGAAGCTTTCACGATGCTCGGTTTCTTGAGAAACGTAGAGTCTAAAGTGTTTCTCGCACCGATGCTGCACCTCATCGGCACTCGATCCGCATTGATTTCATGTCTGTAGCAGCTCATCGGCCAATGGTTCGATGACTACGGAAGAGAAGTTACAGTGAACCTCGGAATGACGCTAAGCGCTGATCGCAGGTTACACAGCGGTTGACGTTTTAGTTGCAGACGGGAAGGTCACCCTTTTTATCGGTGTTGTGATCGGGGCGACGGAGCCTTCTCTGCGATAGCGATACTTTATATGTGACATAAAGGCCTAGTTAAGGTTGGTCGTCACTTCGCTTGCGGTTCTGAGCCAAATGCCGTACCACGTTCGTCACATTGAAGGGTTCGGATGGGTGGAGAAACAAAACTACACCAGAAATAGCCCTCAATAGATCGTTCTAAATGTATATGAGTGATGATACTGCGCAATCCTGGTGATCGACCTGAGTCTGACCAGGTGGACGAAAGCTGCTAGGGTACCAAACGGGGAAATTCTATCCCCTCTTCCTCAATCTGGGCACAAGGAGGAAACCACTCGTATGCGTGTTTGGGAGACATATCTTATCAAATCTCTATGTAGTTTGGGTCGCGCCTGGGGGTTCACCGGCTGGAACTGTTGGAGCTTCCCACCGGTGAGGGGTTTGGTTTGAGGGACGGTCGTAAGTGCAATTTCCTGAACTGAACACACATGCTGGTAGGGTGTTGGTCGAACAGGTGTTCCGCTGAAGAGGACTAGGTATTCAAGGGCCAGAATAACTGAGAGAGCGGTTTGATGCCAAGGGTGACAGCCTTGGATTGCCGAAAGAGCCCACCGAGGCAATTAGGGACTCATCCGCGTCGTCCAGAGCGAACAAGAGTATGATCCGCGGCAATGGACTGCAACGAGCCCATCATTCAGGAATGGACTTTGCCTAGTGGAGTTTACGGCAAAGGCGTCCGGGAAAAGATTACGATTAGGTCGGTGTTCAACGGGCTCGAAGGATTGCCGTAAGACAAGGGCTCATCGTCGGAGTTCCGCTGGGCGCTCGTCCTTAGCGCAGGCACCAAGACCTCAAGAATGCCAAGACAAAGGTGCGAACTTATTAATGCTGGCATATGTCACGCTGGAGGTTCAAAAGTCGGTGGTACGTGGCCATCAACGCTAATTTGGTGCATGCTCGGCGTGGGCGCTTGCAAAGGGGATTCCAGCTCATTCAAGGGCCTTGCAAGGGATTGTGGGCTGTACGTTTTCTTCCAAGCCACGCGGCTATACCGATGTCCTCTTGTGGAGACAGCGGCTCCGAGAGAATACCCTTAGGAAAAGCGCCATGCCCCAAACCTGCAGATCCTCTTCCTAGGAAAGTGATGCCAAGTTTTGATCAGTCATTGTTCGAAAGTTGTTTGGTGGCCCAAGAATCCACGAAAAAGAGCTGGAAAAAGGAGACCGAATAAGGAAGTGGTTTCGGGTGCCTATTTGTGTGGTGCGTGGAGACCTTTTGATATTCGTTTCCAAGGGGTGGTGGAAAGATTTGATTAGGTGCCACGTCCCAAGCCCAGAGTCTAGCGTCGATGTAATAAGCTCTTGGCAAAAAGCGCAAAATATCTCGTCACGGATGCTTGTGACGATTGCCAAGTTGATATAGACAGGCTTTG
>WSTX01000205.1:0-14866 GCA_019633405.1 Tulasnella sp. 408 | reverse complement strand
AAGTCAGATCACACACTACGGGTTCGTTTTCGTGCGGACCCCCGAGATGCGTTTCGCTGGTTGGTCACGGTAGCGGGGCCGGTCCTCAACAGCGCTCCTTCCATAACGCTCGTATCCGAGATCAACTTCGACTACGAGTCATCGATGGATATACTATCAACTTCGAGTCAACTTCGCAACACCACCGCCTTAACTTTCAGGGCCGGGTCCCACAGGATGGAGCAGAGCTACTTCCCCGATTGTTTAGCTAACCTCGGGGATCAAATCAGCCATTTATTCCCTCGGCTCCAAGAGATTTTTGTTCTGCTTTCCACCATATCGGAAGTCGAGTCGCTTCGTAACTTTGCGGCACGCAGCTGCGCGGAAGGCATGCAAATACGAGTGATACATGTGCATTCTACCGACACAAACCTATTGCTGAGCAAATGCAGAGATCTGTTCCAGGAAATCTCCGCATATCTTCCGGGAGGGCAGCTGCGGGTTGCCAATAAGCTTTGGCAAGCCGGCATTGACAGCACCTAACATCCAAGTGTTGTTGCTCCCCACCGACAACTTCCTATGGCCCATGGTCCAATCCCCATCTACTATTCATATACACTCGATCTAATAGTACACTCCTCCCCGGGGGACGGGGTTCGTTCCATTATATGATGGTTTGTACCCCTCGATCGACTAGTTTTCTTTGTCTTCTTACGCGAAGTCCGGCCAAAATCAAGCCTGTTTTCTTCAGAGTAAACACCTCATCATCATATATATGATCAGAGAGTAAATTTGTACCATAATCCTGCAAAAAGCCGTGATGGGAATCGTATGGTAACGTGTTTCCACTAGGTCGCAGACACGCGGATCAATACAGATCGCGCGAGGCCCACGTATTCCTCTCCCGAGACACGCTCCTCGTCGTCAACGGTCCCCTCCCATCTTGAAAGACAGCCCTCAATCAGGGTATACGCTTCCGCTTCCGTATGTTCGTCAACCCATCGGACATACTCGTCGACCTTCCATCCGTGCAGAGCATGTGGCAGCGGTAGCGGCGAACGGACGAGAATATGATGGAGAACAATTAATGGAGGTAATCCGGAGGTCTGGTTCTCGAGCACTAAGGACTGGTTGTCGAAGAATAACAGTCGTCTGGGAGAGGTTTGTCGTGTCAGGCAAACACCGCGTCTTCTCCAAGACCCTTACAGCTCACCTCAGAGCTCGCAAAGCGTTGTAGTCTTCAGCGATAGCCTCTTTCATCGCGTTCCGGTTCTTTGAGCTGCCGGAAGGGTCCGTCATGAACGCGTTTAGCGCAAATTCGAATTCGGTCATGTCGCTGGTAAGTTGAAGTTTGCCACCTTCACTTAGGGGTTTGGCGAGGGAAGCGTGCAATACGAAGGTCCTGATGTCGCGCTTCACGATAGAGACAAGCCTTTTAGGTTGATCAAGAGAAAGTGTAACAGAGGTTGCGTGTGTAAGATTTCAAACGCTCAAAGTATGGAGCCCCGGAGATCGACACGCACCAGGTTTTCATTAAATCCCCAACGTTGAACCTCGCCAAGACCTCATTACGAATGAAAGTCAGCTTATCCACCATATCCTTCATATAAGCGCTTGTCCCTCCTGGCCCAGCGGTTGGGTCGATCGCTTTCCCGAAGTCGGCGCGATGAAGCCTAGCCGCGATAGAGCTGAGGTCACGACGGATGGCGAGCAACAAAGGCTCTGTTACTTTTTCGTAATCGGATTTGAGGTTCTATGGAAGATGGACACGAGTGAGTGGACGGAATGTTGTTGGGGTAAGTCAACCTACCTGCACTGCAGGTCGAATAATGGCTGAGACACTTTCATGATATTCGCTGCCCAGCTTGCTCAATCCTAGCCAGCAATGATATAATGCGCTGACTAATGACGCATTAAGTGCTTGCTGAGGAGTAGCTGTAGGTCCAACCAGGGATGTCGCAGCCCGGTCCCGAACAATCTGAGAGGCCGGATCACAAGGTCAGCAGTGAATATCCACCAGTTCGGTTGTACTGACCAATGTATCCACCCGTCCCAAGAACAGATCTAGGGCAGTAGCAGCGTTCTTTGCCACGGCCTTGACGAGTAAGGGGTCGAATCTCGCCGAGTCGAGTTCTTTGAGCACCGTCCGAGCAAGAGTAACTCCCTCGGGCATTCCCGGCGGAGCCCGCATCCCTCCCGACATGGCAGATCCGACAGTTTCGGTGAGCCTGTTCGATGACCTTGAAAGGTACAGCGATTCAAAGTTGCTGATTGCGCGCAGGGTCAGGACGGTCTCAGGGCTTGGGAAGGGGTGAACAGCGTCAGCGGGTACATTCAACCAGCGAAAGAGTGTTCAACTCACCTTTGATAACTTTGGCTGTAAACCGTATCCGTGTGTACCCCGATCTGGGAGAAGAAATCGTGGAATAAACGGAGTAGTCGTGGGTATCCGTTACTGAGAGTCTGCTGAACGAATGTGGACCCTTCGCGGGGAGCGTATGTTGGAGTTACTCGTTCTACTCAGCAGTAAACTCATACTCACCTTTGGCACTTTCTTTGGCGTTTGCTTCAAGGCAACGTGCAGCAGTCATCCAGAACGTTGAACTCGGTTTGCTGTCTAGCACCTAATGGGTTCGGAGATCAGATCCATATGTTCTATGTATCGACTCCAGCACCCACTTTCAAAGCCTCCTCTAAGAACGGGGTCTTGCTAGCGCTATCTCGCTTCAGCTTCAGAACCTTCTCCAAAGTGTAGATCTAAGAAATGCAGCCCATGAGTAAAACGCTGTGCTACGGATTTGGAACAAAGACCGCACCTTGATGCAATTCGTAGCCAGATCGTCGACTAGCCCCTCTAACCGTATCCACAAAGCGTTGGTCCATTGGGGTGCTGTTACGTTAGTGGGCTCAGTCCGCACGCGGGAGCGGTACATCAGGCTCGCCGCAGTAGTCGGCGCGTCTATGGGATCGAAGGTGTCAGCACGACCTTCCTGTAGGCCAACGCTAACTGCTACCTTTCGTCGCCTCCTTCGCAATGCTTGCCAGGTCAAAAGCGTATTTGATACGGGACTCTACCGTCTCGGCAATCTCGTCAACGACGTCCTGCACGAGCTGTGGCAGAACGCGCAAGTTGTGGGCTGTTTGTAATGCCGAGGCAAGCAGAGAACGGTTCTGTGGAAAAGGGAGCGCGTCAGTCAAAGGACCTTCAGTAAGGCAGAACATGACAATGTTACCAGATTCTGAAGCCCGTCGTGAAGCATGTTCTCCATCTCTTCGGTAATCTTCACTCTCGCCGCGTCGATTCCCGGAATGTGCTGCGTCACCGAATTTATTGATCTAAGAGGTATAGGTGCAACTGGGCCCAACGGTTCAGTTGAGCCTGGTTTGGTTGGCTCCGGATTACATAGCGAGGCTATGAAAGACGGCTTTGGAATTTAGGAGCTCCGTCTCTGCGTATCGCGCGGTACAACTCACTGAGTTCCGCGATGCTCAGAGCCGCTTTTGCCACGGTCCGCTCTCTTTCACCTTCAATGATATTCTCTTCTAAAGCGGCGGAGGCTTTTGATGCTGCCTTGTTTGACTCGGGTTTACCATTAGTTTGTGGAGGGGCCGATGTCGACTTGGCGAGCTCGTTCATCTGAAAGTCCAATCTCCGAGCCACAAGAACGAAGCGGGATGTTCGACGAAGAACATCGGCGGCAAGCTGGAGACGTTGTATTCGGACGACATGAGCCGAGAGATTCTGGTATGGGACGCGGATTTTCAGGCGAAGTCTAGGCCGTGTCTGGTCAGCAACAGTCGACCAAGGCAAGACACAAAGTCCTACTTCTCAAGCGACACTCCTAGTTCAGACAGGCCTTGTCGAACAGATTGGAGACTTCCTTCGAGTTGATGTACGCTGGCTGCTTCGGACAGAAGCGCTTCGTGGTGTTGGGTGACCTGTATTGCGAGCCATTAGACCAAGGCAGCCGATGGTCGGCCTGAACGACCACTGACCAGACTCCGTAGTTGCTGGGATACGTCATCGATGCCAAGCGTTAGCTTTCCTAGCGCGACGGAGATGTCTTCTTTAGCCGCCTCAGAGGCGATTGTAGCGTTCGCAGTCGTTCCTCGGGACTTCGACTTTGGGGGCGGCGGGTATGGCTCGCCAGCTAATACCGCGTTTGCATACTCGTTGGGATCGAAGTCCGCATTTGAGAATACACTATAGTCTGTAGGAGATTAGCTTGCAGAGGGCGGGATTCCGAAATGCGGTACTAACCATTGAGCGCATCAGTTGGTGGCATCCCGTTGCGATATAGACTGGCGCGTTCTCTGACCGCGTGAATCGTCCTATGGGTCAGTCCCTCGCTTGAAGCATCCCGGAGCGAGCTACGTGCAGGTTGTACAGCCATTTGCCTAGTACCAACCTTCTCTGATGCTATTACTCCTAGATGGGCGCCTTCCTCTTAGTCCCAAGAGGAGATGTCCCATCCCGCGCAGTCACATCAAGACCCACTAGGCGCACCGTCAGTGATTTTCCCCCAAGCAAGAACCAGTCCACCACCCCTCTCAGTAGCAACATAGTTCCGATTTGTATACGCGCGTAGTGATGATGTCATCTGGCTAACTCCCCGTACCCGATTTGGCACAACAATGGAAACGATGACCTTTATGGCTTTCAGGGGATGATATGGGAAATCACCGCCGCGCAAATTCAAGTCAAGTCCATGTCGACCACCCTCGTTCCCGGCCTTACGTTCCCCTCTCAGAGCGGAGGGACTAGCTACAGCTCACCGTCAGCACTTCCGACAGGCGGCCAACTCCTTTTAATTACAGATGACCTTGTTTCGCCGGCCGACTTCCTTCTCCATGGCGCAGTCAATATGTTCTTCAAGGAACACAAGACTGGACGGGTCGTGGCGGTCTCTTCATTAGATGAAACTCATTGGAAAACTGTTTCGCAAAAGCTGGCTAGTCCCCGCTTAGTAATGTCCCCTACTCCTCTTTGCTGAGACTGTTGCGTCTTAGGGGCTTAACCTCACTCCTCACCTTGCCTCTAATGCATTTGAACTGCTCGATCCTTCGAGGTTTTTCGGGAGCTCTCCGGAAGCAAAGGGCACCCTGCGGCGTCTCTACGACGAAATTTACCAGCGGATTCCTAGGACAGCCGATGCGTCTGCATCACCCCAACTTCTCGTCATCGACGACATCTCCGTTCTGGAGTGGATTTCGGCGGAACCTACGGCTGCCATTCGCTTCATACGCGCCATCAGACATATTACTATATCGGTAAGGAAACCTCGTGTTTCCAAGTACTTGTAAGCTCAATCTATCGACCTTTCAGAGCGGCGTAGGCGTCATAATTCGGTACCACTCAACGTCGCCAACAAGACCGTCACCCGTCCTTCAACATCTTATGGAAACGTGTCATTTTCATGTATCTGTAACATTCTTGACTAGCGGCAGGAGCGGCGCTGTCAGTGGGGAGGTAAGTGCCCGTCTCTCTCTGGGTTGGATTGCGAATTCCTGATTTGCCAAGCAAGGCATCATTTAACGCCGGTCCCGTTCTGGAAGATAAGAGTTTCACCGGTCGACCCAAGGCCGAGGCGTTGCATTACAGAGTGGACGCATCCGGATATAAGTTTTTCGACCGCGGCACAGCTGGTGGAGTCCTGTGACGTGGACCAGATGAACCCGACAGCAACGACATCGCTCACCTCGACCTTACGTGCGTCTTGGGATCCTCCGCTCTCCACCCCTGAGCCAATAGATAATATATCGTGAATTTACGTACTTAAGTCCATCTGTGTGCTGGCCAAAGACCGGAATCCGAGATATGCGACTACAAATATTTACTCAAGACACCAAGCATCTACTCTACAAGTCCATGAAAGACATCAAAACTAGTTTCGGTTTAAGGTCAACTTCTTCCATCGTGTATTGCGGCTCGTTTGCGGTTACCCATCCTTTGAGCAGCCTCATAGCTCTATCCGTTCAGCACCAGCCCGATTGCGCAATTCCGTACCCGTGGACCGATCGCCGTCATCGCCTACCCTTTCTTGAATAGTATTCGATTCCAGATCCGTCGAGTTGTCTGGGTTCGTGTCCGGCTCCGGCTCGGAGCTCGTTCCACTAGTCTCTACCGCGAGTGATGGGTCTGCCCGGAGGCGTTGCAGTGCCTCAGCCATCGAAATTCTGTCCTGGGGAAGGGTTGGCCAGCACGACTTTGCAACCGACCAGCAGTTTTCGTAGGATATTCCGGTAGGAGACGCCTGAGGCGTCATTAATGGGCGTTCGTCATAGGTTAAAACCGCTTTTATCACCGCCACTTCGCTGTGCAAGTGTGCAAAGGGGACATCTCTAGTGAGAAGCTGGCGGGGATTTCAGTGCAAAGTTATAGGCCTGCTATTGTATCACTCGAGGAAGCCTGCTCACCTCAGCGATGGTCATAGCAAACGCGTACGTGTCTGAGGCGAGCGACCTGGGTGTGTTGTCCCATATCTCCGGACTTTGCCAACGAACAGTTCCTGCACCTTTCCTCTCCGTGGAGGTCTTGCAATATGGCATTTTTGCAAGACCGAAGTCGCAGACGAGCGGACCGCCGTGGCCGTTAATCAGAACATTGCCGGCCTTGATGTCTCCATGCACGATTCCATTCTTGTGTAGATATGCGATCGCGTCAGCTATTCCACAAAGCTGTGAATTTCATATATGAGTCAGGGACGCGTGTTCAAATATGCAAGAGAGCAGCGTACTAGTACGATACAGTTAACACCTGGGTGGCCAGCCAAATACTCCAGCAGGCAGCCATTTTCCGCGAACGGGCTCACGAAGTAAATGTGCTCATCGCGCGTGAAAGTGCCAATAAGCGGTAAAATGCATGGGTGATCCAGCGACCTCCAGGTTTTAGTTTCTCTTTGGAACCTCTTTGGGACTGACATCAACCGCTGAGCAATGGACTTCAAACATTGCACGCACCCTCACTGTATCGGGATAGTTGCCTTCGCTAATTCTAGGTCGCCTGAGAGCCACTTGACCAAAGCTCACATGTTGCCCAAGGAAAATGTCATTGAAGTGTCCAGTCACGTTGATAGGTATGCGATCTATGGAAACAATGGCGAAGCCGATATCGTCAGGAGAGCGAGCCTGTCGGTTTCCTAGCGCCGGTATCACTTTCAACCCCGTGGATAATCTCCCAAGCCAAATGCTTAACGTATTGAAAAAGGAAGGGATAGCGGGGAGAATGGCCACAATGGCCTGTTCGGCGACGAAGGGGATGATGATGATCACGTGGATTGGAGCCGTGTCGAAGGCAGGGTGGAAGGTAGAGTTTATCGACAAAAGAGCAATAGAGAACGTCGCAAATACTGCCAGAACCCTCTTGGTTATCTTCTTTTCAAGGGCTATCAAATACTGTGGAGCTTTTTTGACCGAATAACGGATTTCGCTAACAAGCCGACTTGCCCAAAGGACCGGGGCGACTGGTAGAACGCTCTTCAAGGTAGTCCGAGCAAGATCGGGTGCCAATTGAAAGCTTTCTGGATAGAAAAGGAAGCATTGGCGGAGTTAGGAAACTGGTAATCAAGAGGGGTGGAGGCAATACCTCTGTGACTATTTTTGGTTGAAGTCCGCCGCGGCTGGAAAGTGGGGATGCCAGGCGGATTCGGGGCGACGTACGCCACTGGGCAAACATGGGTTCGCCGGGAGCTTCGATAGGTCTGGATGTTTTGCGATCATCGAAAGTGTGAGTGGGTGCATCAGCATTTCCGACGATATGTAGACCACGTTGATAGATGGTATTCTTTCTAGAAAATATTTCGATATCGACTTACGGAATCCATCCCTTCCGGAAGCTGGCCATGGGCCCGGAAAGTCATTCCAAAGGAAACAAACAGCGGTGCTTGAAGAAGCAGGCTGGAGAGTAGGACTAGCCCACTCCACATCTTCGTTGCCCAGTGATTCACTGAATGGTCCGGAAGGGGGGAGAGTGGAGAGGGAAGGATACAACACGACGGATAAGGAACTGTGGGGGCGGTCGGTATCGATATTGGACCGAAAGCGCCCACGGCGGCACGGAAGGAGGATGGGGCGTGACCGGGATTACGTCTTCGAGGGTGTTGACTTAAAACGCCACCTTCGCCAGGGTCCGTTCGGTGTTTCAGAAGCAGCCCCATCGATAATACATTTCAATTATCTTTCTCAAAGAAACGACAGGCAATGACGAGGGCACGAGAGTAGAGACTACATGGTATTTCAATGAATGTTCTAAGAGAGAGTAGACTATAGCGACCGAACGCGCGCTTCTGCACCCTGTCAGTGAGGTTGCGCGGTTAATCGTCCATGTGATGGCGGCTTGCTGCTCCCTTTACAATAGACGTCATCGGAGCTGGTGAGAAGTCCTTGTAAGAGAAATCGGTTCGAAGAAGGAAATGCCATCTGCTTCTTCCAAACCTGATGTGAAATTTAGATCTACTACGCCTTTAATCCTCATTGCAGGAAGCCAACTGAACTATTCAACAAAAACTATGTCAAGCGACGGTGAGTATACAGCGTCGATCTTGGCCACTCCCCCAACATATTGGTGCCCTTACAGCGGGATGTCTTCAACAGCGGTCCAGTCCCACGATTCCGCGCGCAAGGCGTCACCACCCTCCTCGCAACCCGTTTCTTCGCTCGTACTCCACCAGAGATCCGTCGAATCCTCCTGTTCCGGCTCAGTGCTCGCACCTTCCTCGCAAGCCATTTCTTCGCTTGTACTCCACCCAAGATTTGTCGGGTTCTCCGGGTCTGGCTCAGGGCTCGTGCCAGTACTTTCCCTTGCGAGTGAAGGGTCAGCTCGGAGGCGTTGCAGTGCTTCAGCCATGGAAATCCTGTCCAGGGGAAGCTTTGACCAGCAGGACTGTGCAACAGACCAGATGTTTTCGTAGGATATTCCGGTGGGAGACACCTGAGGCGTCGTTAAAGGGCGTTCGTCACAGGTCAAAACTGCCTTTATGACCGCCACCTCGTTGTGCAAGTGTGCAAAAGGGACATCTCCTGTAAGGGTCTGGAAACAGTTTCAGTGCAAAGCTATAGGTTCGCTGTCGGAGGTGCCAGCTCACTTCAGCGACAGTCATGGCAAACGCATACGTGTCGGAGGCGAGTGACCTCGGGATATTCTCCCATAGCTCCGGACTTTGCCAGCGAACAGTCCCGGCACCTTTCCTCTCTGTGGAGGTTTTGCAGTATGGCATTTCGCGAGACCAAAGTCGCAGAGGAGCGGCCGTTCGCGGCCATTGATCAAAACGTTGCCAGCCTTAATGTCTCCATGGACAATCCCATCATTGTGCAAATATGCGATCGCGTCGGCTATCCCGCAAAGCTGTGAATTTCCGTAGATGCGTCACGGGGTTCTGCATACGCATACGAGAGAGGAGCTTACTAGTCGAATTCGGTTGACATCAGGACGGTTGGCCAAATACTCCAGCAAAGTACCGTATTCCGCGAAGGGGCACACGAAGTAGAAGTGTTCATTGCGCTTGAAGCTACCAAGCAGGGGCAAAATGCATGGGTGATCCAGCGACCGCCAAGTTGTAGTTTCCCTTTGGAATCTCTGTGGGACAGGTATCAGCCCCTGAGGGAACGCACTTGGAACCCAACACGCACCCTCTCGGCATCACGATAGTTGCTTTCGCTGAGTCTTGGTCGCCTGAGAACCACTTTACCAAAGCTCGCGTGTTTCCCGAGAAAGATATCATTGAAATGCCCAGTCACGTTGACAGGCATGCGGTCGATGGAAACGATGGCGAAGCCGATGTCGTCGAGGGGGCGAGGATCTTGGCTGCCTAGGACCGCTATTCCCCTTGACTCCGCTGGGACCGTCCCAAGCCAGAAACTTAACATGTTTAAAAGGGATGGTGTGACAGGAATGATAAAAACTATGACTCGTTCGACAACGAAGGGGATTATGAGAATCACGTGGATTGGGGGGGTGTAAGAGGCAAGGTGAGAGGTAACGTTTATCGACATGAAGGCAATGCAGAACGTCAGAAATACTGCCAGGATTTGCTTTTGTATATTCTTTTCCGGTTGTATCCAATACGGCGGGGTCCCTATGACCAAATGACCAGTTGTGCTAACAAACCGAGCCGCCGCAAGCACTGAGGCGGCGGATAGAGCGTTCACGAAGGTAGCATGGACAAGATTGACTACCCATTGAAACCTTACTGGATACAATATTTATAAGCATGGGAGAGTAAGAAAGTGAACGGTCAAGAACGGTGGAAGTATGTACCTATGTGATCGTTTTGGTATGTATTGAACCACGACCGGAGAGTGGGGTCCTGAGTCGGATAGGAGACGTACATCACTGGGCAATGATGCCGAACCTGATATAACTAGACGGTTTTCGATTATCATCAGTGCGAGTGCATCGGCAACGCCGAACACCACGTTCGGAGATGAGATTGTTGCTAGGATGTATTGATATTGACTCACGGAAGTCCGTGCCGCCAAAGGCTGCACACGAAGGTCGACCTTGTTTATTTCGAAGGGGACTACTAATAGCCGGTCTTGGTTCAGCAGGGTGGGGAATACGGCTAGGGGATCCCACATTTTTTGCAGAATTGTCGTCAGGGATGTACTGAATGGGATGGGAGAGCGTCAAAAGGGGACTGCTAGGTGGTTGTGGTGGATGGTCCATATCGATATTTAACCGAAGCCACTACGGACGACGGAGCATGCGATGAGGTTGTAGGGTTACCGTGATCACGGGGTGTTAGGCTCCGGAAGGGGTCGACTGAAACGTCACCTTTCGCAAGAGGTCCGGTTTGGTAGTTGTGGTCATGCTGAGAGCATACATCCTAGTCCAAGGACCGACAGACAGACAGTGACGAGAATATGCGAGCAGCTGGTATTTGGATACAAATCCACCAAGAGGGTGCAAGAACCGAACATGCTGCACTGTTACATGCGGCAACGACGATTTATTCATCCTCAATATAATGGTAGACTGGTGCTCGGCTAGCATACAGGCGGTATGAGAATCAGTGGTGGCCTATAGTAAGATGGATCGATCCAGTGTAGGGAAACGACGTCTGCTTCTGCCAAACATGATGGAAGAACTATCAAGCCTGAATTCGCATGACGATGCGGGAAGCGAGCTGAACCACTTACCACAAATCATTGTGGTTGAATGACAAGCGACGGTGATTGCATTGCGTTGATAGTAGTCTCTCCCCCAACATATTGTTCCACGAGAGGTTCCCAGCAAGACCTCGCGATATGCATATGGGGCCCGTCGCAGATCAACTCAACCACAGCTCCCCTCTCATCCAAAGTCTTCAAGCCGATCCAATCTTCCGTATAAAGAGGCTGCTCCCTCATTGGAACGATGGGTAGAGGGTCCGACTGGGCCGAAGCTACATTTTCTGCCGGAAAGTACGAACCAAACCACCCAGACTCCTTGGGGACAACCGTCGTATCATTCGAGAACATGACGAGGACAAGCGAGTTAAGGGAGGCAAAGTTCTTCCGGTAAGTCTCGTTTCGGGAGTCGGGGAGTTCGTTGTTGATCTTGGTGAGCCAGTGGTTTCGGTCGTAGTACGTGGCAAGGCGAGCTGGGTCACGGAAGTATTGGGCCTGGGGTGGGCGCGAAGCATGAACGTTAGTGCAGTCGACAAAGATTGAGCAGGTTACTTACGGGAATTAAGTTTGTTTGAGCCCAGTCAGAGTATACCTGACCCCTCGCATACCGATGCAGCAGGTGACAAAGCACATCCCACGTCCCGCAAGCCGGCAACTCTGAAACTCCCATATGTTGGGAGCCGAACGTGATCAAGTTATGCATCGGAGGCTCGTTGTATATTTCAACGTAGGCCCGAAGGAACTGGCCAGCTGTCGATACACCGAACTAGGTGAGTGCTGCGGCCGGCGGACCCGACCAGGCTGACGCAAACAACCCACCTTGCGAAAAGCCAATCGCATCAAAGCCACCCTCTAATTCGGGAATAGCGTTCAACTGGTCGTACACTTGAGGAAGGTGGTTATCCAAATTCCCGAACTAGGATTAGTTCCGGAGAATAGGGGGGTTTTTGTATATTCGTTTCGTTTAGATCAGCGCCAAGCGACAAACGGGACCGAACGAAGGACGTACAAATCCAGCTTTCTTGTCCTCGTCCTGGTTTTCACTAATATACACTGAGTGGACGAAGATGCCCGGATGAATACCCTTGATGAGGTCGACAAAGTTGTCCATCCCTTCGGAATGGGCGGAGTCTCCGAGACCGTGCCATATTACTAGGGGTCGCGGACCGGTCGACCGCCGCGCTAAAGGAGATCCAAAGGCGAGCGAGAACGCAAGCGAGATAGAGGCGAGCTGGAATCGCATTTCTCCCAACTCGGCTTGTGGGGGTTAACACAGAGGTCGGTGGAGGGTGGAGGTTTGCGCGAAACCGCGGACAGGGGAACCTCGGCGTTATGACGGGATTAGGATCACGAGTGGGGAGAGGTATGTCGATTTGGACCGCCGCCAAACTTCGGGTCACGACATTTCTCACTTGTAGCCCGCCGTAATCTCTTTCCCTTCGATCCTCAAGTCCTTACCTTCTTAACAAAAGCCGACTGAACAAATGGCAGCATCAGCAGCAGCAGGCTCAAAGTTCCAGGCGTTTATGAACCACCCTGCGGGTCAGTTTTGTGTTGGGGTCGCCAAAATGTTGCACGACTCTTGTCTGACGTATGATCTGCTTTCTTTCTTTCCGCCCATTGATGGACCTTCGGACTGCAATCGCCGACTACCGAATCTCTCACTCTTGGGGTTTGGACTTGCAACATGGTGTCAACGTGTCGAATAACCAGGCCCGAAGACCGTGTTCTTCTGGGCACCACTAATGAAGTGGGGTCTCGTTGCTGCTGGTCTTAAGGACCTCAACCGACCTGCGGAAAAGCTTAGTGTATCGCAGAACGTTGGTATGTAGTTCTTTTTCGCTCGTCCTTATTGTGCTTCACTAACGTTTCTTCCGCGGACTGAAGCTCTCGCCGCTACTGGCTTCATCTGGGTCCGATACTCGTTCGTCATCACCCCAGTGAACTATAGCTTGGCCGCGGTGGGTGCTGATGAATCTCTTGAGTCTGATCAAGGGCTAATTATGACCCGGTCTATTATACGTTATTAGGTCAATTTCTTCGTAGGCTCGTCTGGACTTGCGCAACTTGTTCGCATTTGGGAGTGCGTTTGTTTTATACACACACTCTCCAACCGGCGGATTGATCTAACCTAATTTTTTTTTTCCGCAGTTACCGTCGAAAGTTGGCGAGCGGCGAGCTCAAGGCACCAGCTGGTATTCCGGCCACCCAGGCCATTCCCGCAACACCAGCATGAGCCCGTTCGATTGCTTGCATCTCCATTTACCTCTCGTTATGTTATTCGATTCTTTCCGAATATATACGATATTCCTCAGTCCACCAGACTTTGCACCTGACTCTTGAAGTTCCGAAGTATGACCCAACTAACTTGTATTCAATAGAACGCAGCTGCTTACATGATGTGCATTACATAATCATAAGTGAGGCTAACAAAGGAAGGAAAACGAGGCCCGGACATAACGGTTATCGCTTCGTAGCGGGAAGATTTTTTTTATCCGATTCGAAGTTATAAGATGTTCATCCCTTCAGAATGGGCCGAATCTCCTAGCCGTGCCACATAGGTCGCGGACCGGTTGACCGCCGCGCCAAAGGAGATCATAAGGCGAGCGAGAAGGCGAGCGAAATAGAGGCGAGCTGGAATCGCATTTTTCTAACTTAGCTTGTGGGCGGTACGCCGAGGTCGGTGGTGGGTGTAGGTTTGCGCGAAACCGCGGACAGGGGAACCTCGGCGTTATGACGGGATTAGGCTGACGAGTGGGGGAATTTGGAAAGCCGCGAAACTTCGGGCCGCGATATTTCTCACTTGTAGCCCGCCGTAATCTCTTTCCCTTCAACTCTCAAGCCCATTACTCCTTTTTTAGCAAAAATCAACTGATCAGATGGCAGCATCAGCAGCAGCAAGCTCAAAGTTCCAGGCGTTTATGAACCACCCTGCGGGTCAGTTTTGTGTTGGGGTTGTCGCGCCAAAATGTTTGCACGACTTCTCATCTGACGCATGAACCGCTTTCTTTATGTCTGCACACCTAATGGACCTTCGGACTGCATCTACACCCATCAACTACCGAATCTCTACCTCTTGTGCTTTGAACTTGCAACATGGTGTTGACGTGCCGAATAACCAGGCCCGAAGACCGTGTTCTTCTGGGCACCATTCATGAAGTGGGGTCTCGTTGCGGCTGGTCTTAAGGACCTCAACCGACCTGCGGAAAAGCTTAGCGTGTCGCAGAACGTTGGTACGTATTTCTGTTCTGTGCCTGTCGGTGAGGTTGCTTCACTAACGTTTGTTCCGCGCACTGTAGCTCTTGCCGCTACTGGCTTCATCTGGGTCCGATGGTCGTTGGTGATCACCCCAGTGAACTATAGCTTGGCTGCGGTGAGTGCCGGTGGATCTCTTGAGTCTGACCAAAGGCTGACGATGGTCCGGTCTGTTGCACCTTATTAGGTCAATTTCTTCGTTGGGTCGTCAGGACTTACGCAACTTGTTCGCATTTGGGAGTGCGTTCTTTGTATACACTCTCTTTCCAGCTTGCGGATTGATCTAATCTATTTTTTTCGTAGTTACCGCCGAAAGTTGGCGAGCGGCGAGATCAAGGCGCCCGCGACACCAGCATGAGCCTTTTCGAACCTCACGTCTCCGTCTTCCTCTCGTTATGTTACTCGATTCTTTTCCGAATATAGACGATATTTCTCGGTCCGCCGGACTTTGCACCTGACTCTCGAAGCTCCGAAGTGGACCCAGCCAACTTTCATTTAATACAACGCAGCTGCTTACATGATGCGA
>WSTX01000204.1:0-14970 GCA_019633405.1 Tulasnella sp. 408 | reverse complement strand
TAATATCCAATTAATTACCGATTATGATTAAATACGAAATTCTTGTAATCGTAATGTAATTGGTTGGAGCCTTACGCGCTCGACGAGATTCTCGAGCAGTCGTGCAGCCTCCTACCGACCATTCGCCTCTTGCTTTGGTCTAGGCGTTAGGTGAGGATGGTGGTGGTTCGTTCAACAGTTGACGGGATACGAGTGGAGCGAGAAATTGGCAGCCGGCGGGTGGGGACAGATTGAAGGGCCAAGGATTGATGCCATTGCCTCCCCACGCCACGGCGATATTCTGTAACTGAAAACATCCCGCGGAATACACTCAGCCAACTGTTATAGACGTCCTTGGAATATTCAATATCGGATTTCAACTTGAAGTGAAGGTGAGTCACCGCCGAGCAAACCGTGGTAATCATCGGAGATTCGGCCGACCAATTTGCCGCACACTTCCTAAACAAACGCGTAATCCCCAGAGTGCATAACGCCAAAGTGATATTTCTAGTGAAGTTGATACTGTCGCTCCGCCAGAATGGATCAAAGTGTCCCCAATCAGTCTCCGCATCCCGTTCCTCTCCCCGCGGACCGCGGACCAGGTAGGATCAAACAAATCTTGGAATACGCTAATGCCAAGCTCTAAGGCACTTCTGTTAAACAGATTGCCCTCTAGCGCTGGATGAAATCTTGCGCTTGATATTACCGTTCGCTGACCATGCGTCCCTCGTCGCAGCGGCCAGGGTATGCCACTTCTGGAGTCGCATCGCACTAGACGAACGGTGGAAGTCATTACCGTCCATATTTCCGCTTCTCGAACTTGTAGCTCCACGATCGTGTCTCTTGGATCCCACCAAACATCACCAGGTGGGTCGTGCTGATGGCCGGCCTTCTATCTCGCTTCTAAAGATCTCTTCACTAGAACCTTATGTCAGCGTTGGCCAAGGCAGACTGGGGTCGATTCAGGTACTATTCTTCCCGAATACAATCCGTCGGTGTCGGACAGACAGTGAAAACAGATCTGCCTCCGGAATCTGCGGCACTAGTCCAGATGTTTCATGGGCCATCGTCTCTCTTACCCAATATCAAAACGATTTCCTGGAGGTTTATTCATAATCAAAATTACATGTCCATCCTCCCTTTCATCGGCCCTCAGCTGGAAGACCTGTCCTTAGAGATGGATGAGGGCATCGATAACGTCGCGAAATTGCTGTTGTTGCAAAACCTCTCGCACCGGGTTTCAACTCTCGAATCCCTACGGCTGACTTCGCCCGGCTTTGCTCACCATATCAGTACCCCCCTTTCCACCCTTATCTCTTCCTTGCCCAACCTCGAACATCTGGAACTCCCGTCTTTTTTCCTCACCCAAGAAGTCGTCGCCGCAGCGGCTCGGCTTCCGCTTCTTGTGGAATGTCTCAGCTACTCAAAGTGGACGAAGAATGCAGAAAGCTACCACGAGTCTGGAATGTGCTTCGATTTCATGCCAGGGTCATTTCCAAAACTCGAAACTTTGGCCTTCGCATCTCTACCAAATCGGATGGCCGAAATCCTCCAATCCCCAGATCACGCGGGAAGGCTACGCCTCGTCATGTTGGACTGCCCGGCCTACAATTCTCCGCAAGAGGTAGAAAGCGTCTTCGCTGCGCTCGGAAGTGGTGCGCAACAGCTTGAGAGTGTGATGTTGATGTGTAATCCTGTCCCCCAGCTCACGCCTTCGTCGTCGAAAGACTCGTTGTCTATTGAAACCATCCGCCCTTTGTTCTCCTGCACACAAATCGAGGAATTTCACCTCTACGCACCCCACTTCACCCCTCTTAAAGACGAAGGTGTCCTTGAAATGGCCAGGAGCTGGCCGGCAATGTGGTCCCTAAGCCTATGCCCTACTCCGCTCGTTAAAAGAGATTTGGGAGTGGGTTTCAGCATCCTTCCATTATTCGCCAAAAGCTTCCCAAATCTCCAGGTGTTGGGACTCTTCTTTGGAAAGGGGATTCCGGAATTTGATGGAGACCTATACCCAGCCTATCGCTTTACGAAGCTAGAAACCCTGGAGCTCGGAATCTCTCGTATTCCCAAAAACAAGACACGTGACATTGGCTTCCTATTCGCAAGTCTCTGCCAACATCCTCCATCGATCGGGTATGGAGCAAGTGGACGTTATCGGGGAGACGCTATCACATCACGGGAGAACACAGATTTGCTGTCTGCATGTTCGGAAATTATATCCAACATGAACTTAGCCTTTCGAATTAAGAGTTCCTTTGCTCGGAACTTCGATACGGCAAGCTCGGCAGCCGAGTTTTTTGAAAAGGGACTTTCTAGAATTCGTCCATCAAATTAGATAACCCATGACCTGAATGTCATCTCATGTTATCGTTAGCAATTCCACATACGCGTTGATTAAGGCGTGGCTGGTGAGGGTATGGAACGGTGCGCGAACCTGAACAATCCTGGCCCACAACACGACCAACCATGGTGGGGCCAACATGGCGTGTACAGTCCCACCCACGGTGCGTCCAGTGAACTGGGAGGAGATGAAAGATTGGGACTCACTGTATCTCGCGATCTCGGGTCGCAACTTCGATTTTCAGCATGCAACTTTGAATCTTTCCCAATCTCGCTTCATTCGTCAATCGAGTCCGCAGCGACCCCGAGTGCCTTGGCTGCATACAACAGTGCTTGAGCGACTCCAAAGTCTGCAGGGGGTTTGTAGGGGCCGAGTGCCGTTCCGTGGGCCGCTGCTGCTGTCACCGACGAAACCGGTAGGCCGAGAACAGGCGATACTCCTGTTCGCACTTGACGAGATTCTCAAGACTGTACGGTCCGTGTAGGTAAAGGGTGACCCTGACTTTCTCAACACTTGACGGATGTGAGCGGAGCGAAAGATGACGGCCAGCGGGTGTGGACATTTCAATGAAGTGCCAAGGATCGGCGGACGCCCCCCCCCCACGGAGGTATCCCCAAGATAGAAGTAAGCTCGAGTTTAACAGGTGCATGGATACAAATAGCTTGGATGAATGTATATCTAACTGAGAGATACCTTTCAATTCTGCAATGTGGGAATTCAAATCGAATGATAAGAGGTGAAGCCAAGTCATTGGTGTGCAAACCGTGGTAATCATGGGAGGTCCTCCGTTCTCCTCTGACCATCACCTTCCATTTGCTGTGTCCTTCCAGAACAAACTGTGATATAGAGAGCCCATAACGTCGACTAAATCTTCTCAAGTGATACCGATATCGTCGAGTTGCTAGTGGACGAAAGCGCGAGCAACATGTCCTCGGCTCCCGTTCCCGTGCCCGGCTCTGCCGACCAAGCACCAGGTAAGACCCGAAGGAGTTTTGGAGTCCACTAAGTTTTGGAGCTGACATTACCTCGATGAAGGAGGTGGCCCTTTAGCCTTGGAAGAAATTCTCCGATTGATCTTCAAATTCGCCGAAAAAGCGCCCCTTTCCAGAGCCGCCAGGGTATCCCGAGCCTGGAGTGACATCGCCCTACAGGAGTTATGGAGGTCATTACCCTCCATTTTCCCGCTCCTCAGACTTTTGGCTCCACTGGAGTGGATTCTGGAAGCAACAAGTCATCACAATGTGAGCTTTTTCGGTTGGTACGAATCATGTTCTCTCTGCCCCCACTAAGAAGACTTCTATTAGAACCTTATATTATCCTTGGCCAAGGCAGATTGGAAAAGATTTAATGAATACGCTATCCGGATCCGATGCGTGAATGTCGACTACGGGTTAGAAGCAGATTTACCTTTCGACGCGGCAGCGTTGGTCCAGATGGTCTCCAGGACAGCGCCTCTCCTGCCCAACATCCAAGCAATTTCCTGGAGATTCATTCAAACCAGAAACTGTACATCTATTCTTCCTTTCATTGGACCTCGGTTGGAAAAGCTGGACTTGGTCATGGCTAGGGGCATCAGCGGCTCTGAGCAAATGCTGCTCCTGCAGAGCCTTGTGAACCACTCGCCAAATCTCAGATCCCTACGGCTCGTTTCATTCGCCCCCGTCCGCAATATGAGCAGTTCTTTGGCTGCGTTGATCTCTTCCTCTCCAAAGCTCGTCCATCTCGAACTTCCGGCGTTCTTCCTCACCGGAGAGATTGTCGCAGCGGCAGCGTGGCTACCACTCCTCACAAAACTTAACTATTCGCATTGGACAAGTACCTCGGAAACCTATGAAGAATCTGGAATGTCCTTCAGATCCGATTCGGGAACGTTTCAAAAGCTCGATAGCCTATCCTTCGCATCTTTACCGGGTCGGGTGATCGATGTCCTCGCTCGCAGGCTAGTGACACAGCTGCAGACAATTTTTCTTGATTGTCCTTCCTTCAATTCTCCGGGGGAAATAGAGCGCATCTTCAGCTACCTTGCGGCTGGTACTGAGCGCCTAACCGATGTCCAATTGGTGTGTTGTCCCGTCCCACGGCTCTCAGCTTGGTCATCGAACGCATCCCTATCAACCTCCAACATTCGTCCCCTATTTTCCTGCACCCGACTCAAGCGATTTCACCTCTTGGCTCCGCATTTTGTACCGCTCCGAGATGGTGACATTGTTACAATGGGAAGAAGGTGGCCAGAAATGCGTTCCCTGACTCTATGTCCCGCTCCACTCGTTCGCCGGGATCTGGGGACGGATTTCAACATGCTGTCAGCATTTGCCAGAAATTTCCCAAACCTGCGGAACTTGCGACTTTTCCTTGGCCCGGGGATAGCGGAATTCGATGGAAATCTCTATCCAGCCCATAGGCTGAGGAGGCTAGAGACCTTGGGGGTTGGGTTCTCTCTAGTTCCAAGAGGGAAAGCCCAGGAGATTGGATTTCTCCTGGCGAGTCTTTGCCAAAACGCGCCCATGGTGGAGGTTGGGGCAACTAAATACCATAGAGGAGGGGACCTCCCAGAGCAGGAAAGGTCGGATTTGCTGGCCGGATGGTCCGAGGTGAGTTCTGCCATGAATTTGGCCTTTCGAACCAAGAGCTCCATTGCGCCTATGCTGCGCACAACGGCACTGGACGGCGGGCCAGGACCTCTATAGGGTAGTCATATGCGCTGTCGAGGCGAACGAGCTGTTAGTTCATGTACCCTTACATGCTGTTCCTTTAGTGTATCATTGTACGAGTTTGCTCGGCGGCGTGAAAAATTGCGCGAGCTACACAGATCTTTGCCTCTGCGCCCCTACGATACACCGCAGAGTATTTTTAATACAAAAAAAATTATGTTCTGGGGCCTAAATGCATGCGAATAGCCCCAGGTGTACCAGGCAGTCTAGGCAATCCATGGTTCACCGTTCCGCTGACGAACCCTATTCAGGACGTTCCTGGTACGGCCACATTGGACAAGTCGCAAAGATGGTTCCTCGCATCGCTTGAATGACAAGTGACCTAGTGCCATATGCATAACTTTCATAGAAATTCAAAACGGTCTCAGTTTTTGGGCGTAATGCCGGTGGAAACCAGCATGAGGCCTCTTGGAGACCGACACAAGACCGAGTGAAGGCTTTTCTCGTGACTATCAAATAGTTAAAATCTGTGCCCCACACGAGAGGAAGGATATGTGCACTCACGGTGTATTCTTTCTGTGGGCTGTGGTGAATGAAATTCATCATAGAATGCACGGTGTTGTCTCCTGCTTGTCTCCGCCCAGGTTTGATATTGCACAAACTACGCCGACCGCCTAGTGTCGCGAAAGGACAACCTCTGGTCACGACCTAGAAATCGAGTTGCTCATTAGTCACTACTTGAACCGACTGGTGCTGGAGACGACGCACCGCGAACGGCGAAACTCTGAAAGCTCCTTAATTATCGTTGTGGACGAATCAGCTCATCGAGCTACAGCTTGTGAGAGCTAATCCACGATTGTTCATGCTTGGAGCAGCGTTGCTCACCTAGGTGAGCTCAATAGCCTTGCAGTTCGGACTGCAAGAGCGAGCTGTGCTCAAGATGACTTTATTGCTACAGCATCTGAGGGACACTTTGTTTCCACTAAGACCTTGATCTACTGAGTGCTGCTGATGATAAGCGGTGCACAAGTGGGTAAGCCGAGGATCTGGTGAGATGGGTGCAGCCCACACGCAAGACAATCAACCAGATGGAGCCAATACCGCGTGCGCAGCCCCAACCCACAAGCTATCCAGTGGACTGGGAGGGATGTTAGATTAAGACTCACAGCGTCTCGCGATTTGGGACGCGACTTCGATCTTCTCCCATCTTCTCTATCCGGTCCTCAATCGAATCCGCTGACGGCCTAAGCGCCCTGTCTAGTGATTGCGCAGCCCGACAGTCCACCGCCGACCATTCGCCTCTTGCTGTGCGCTCCGCGAGGGTAGAAAATGATGGTGGTTCGTTCAATCGTTGACGGAAAACGAGCGGAGCGCGAAATGACGGCTGGCGGGGCAAACAGAACAGCCGAGTCTTCCCGCGCCACAGGGGTGTATCGAACTCGGCAGCTACCACGAGGACAACCGGCTTGGAATACCCGCGTTCAACTCTTGATACGACAATATGGGATTTCAATTCGGATGATTACACACGTGCACTAACCGTGGCACTCATCCGAGGGGATCTTCCGTGTAGGGTGCGGGGAGAAACTGAACGGTTTCGGACCGGTCCAAGACCGCCTTGCTGGAGGTGGGCCTAATTTCTTGTCCGAGACCGGCCGAAAAGAGGCATGTGACTGTTAGGAAAATGTCATTTGTTTGGTTGAATCGCAATGCCATATTTGTATTTGCACTCGTGTGCTCGACCAGTTCTACTGTACCTTTTGCTCGGACTTCACCCAGGCGTCACCCTCGTCCAATCTCGGTCACGTCTCGACTTGGAAATATCCACCGGCTCTGTGCATGTCTTCCACCAACCTTCCCCGAGCCGCAAGTCTCTTCGTAGATCATCTCCCTTGACCCTGAAGATGTCGAAGTTATGGGGCAAGTTTGCGCACTTAATGCACTTAATCGCGCCTCAAGTACACCATTGGGATGCGCCGGGGGAAGAGGACGATCACGACGAGGGCAGAGTTATCCTCAGTCGGCCGGAGAATAATAGAGAAGAGTTTTTGTTTTCCATTCCTAAGAGAAGATAAGCTTGTATTATACTTTTATCGAAAATAATAGCTGCCGACTGAGGCGCGCAGGTTTAACCAGAGTAAGCTTTACCCCTATACATTATGTAAGCACCCTCCCCTGTCCAGCACCGGTCCAAGACCGTGTCCAAAACCGCCCTCCATGTCGTCGGTACCGGGCGACGGTCCAGGACATGTCCAAAACCTCCGCGGAGGTACTGGCCCGTACCCTACTTCCGTGGTCCTCTGATTGGTGCGCAAACCGTGGGATCATATTGCCTATCAAATTCAACGCCTGAAACTCATAGGAGTGCATAGCCAACGTGAAGCAGGTAGTCTAGGCAGTCCGTAGCTCTTTTTCTCACATACTGTAGGAGGATGGCCGTACGAGCTGCACCTCTGGCCGATCCCAAAGTGTCGAACCGTGGTAATTAGGCGTGATGTCTTCGTCAACTCCTTTTGACTTGACCCTTCCGATAGCAAATCCAATCTACAGAGCACGCAGATAAGCAAGAGCCGCTGCTCCACAGTGAAATCGTTTTTGGTGTGGGTTCCAAAATCCACCAGAGCATAAAGCATATGCCCTCGCCTGTCACTCCTGGGCCTTCGGCGCTCCCGTCAGGTATGATTGAGGCATCTGTTTGAAACCCATCAATGCTCCGAGCTGAGAGAATCAGATAAATCAGATAACCCTCTAGCACTGGAGGAAATCCTGCGGTTGATATTGCAATTCGCTGATCAAGCATCTCTCGTCGCAGCCACTAGGGTGTGCCAAACCTGGAGTTGCCTTGCTCTAGACGAGCTATGGAGACAATTACCCTACATATTCGCTCTTCTCGAGCTTGCTGCCCCAAGAAAATGGATTCTCGATCCCGCGAAATATCGCAAGGTGAGTCTTGCGAGTAGTCTTCTATCTTCCTACTAACGATAATTCCGTCAGAACCTTATCTCATCCTTGGCCGAAGCCAATTGGGGTCGAATCAGGCAATACTCTCTCCGAGTCCGATCCGTCGGCGGCGGACACACAGTGAAAGTCGATTTGCCTTTGGACTCTGCGGCACTGTTCCAGATGTTTCATGGGCCATCGCCTCTCTTACCCAATACCAAAGCCATTTCCTGGCGGTTCATTGAAAGTAAAAACTGCATGTCAATCGTCCCATTCATTGGTCCCCAACTGGAAAAACTTCTCTTGGCGATGGACGAAGGCATTGACAATCTCGAGCAATCACTGCTGATGCGAAGCCTCGCACACCGTACGCCGGCTCTCAAATACCTCCTGCTGACTTCATTCAGTTTTGCTCACCACATCAGCACCTCCTTTGCTGACCTTATCTCCTCCTCGCTCAACCTCACACATCTCGTCATCCCGCCTTTTTTCCTCACCAAAGAGGTTGTCGCCGCAACGGCCCAGCTGCCGCTTCTGACAACGCTCGGCTACTCAGAGTGGACGACGGACGCACGGAGTTATCATGAGTCTGGAATGTGCTTCGAATTCATGCCAGGATCGTTTCCTCAACTTCACACCCTGGCCTTCGCTTCTTTACCAAACCGGATGGCCGAAATTCTTCAAACGAGAGACTACGTAGGCAGACTGCGTGGAGTCTTATTGGATTGCCCCGCCTACAACTCCCCACAAGAGATAGAAAACGTCTTCACCGCTCTCGGAAGCGGTGCGCGACATCTTGATCGTGTGCGGTTGGTGTGTTGTCCCGTCCCCCTGCTTGCAGTTCCATCGTCGAACGCCTCGTTGTCTGTCGACAACATCCGCCCACTATTCTCCTGCACCCGGCTCAAAGAATTTCACCTTTGGGCACCCCACTTCGTCCCTCTGAAAGACGATGATGTAGTCGAAATGGGAAACAGCTGGCCGGTAATGTGTTCCCTAATTATCTGCCCCACCCCAGTCGTGAGAAGGGATCTGGGTACAGATTTCAGCATCCTACCATCATTTGCCAAGAACTTCCCAAATCTCCGGGAGCTGCGACTCTTCTTTGGCAAGGAGGTCCCAGAGTTCGACGGAGATCTCCACCCAGAATATCAGTTTACGAAGCTAGAAACCCTGGGAGTTGGACTGTCTCTCGTTCCGAGAGGCGAGGCCCAGGACATTGGTTTCCTGCTCGCAAGTCTTTGCCAAAGGTCCCCCGTGATCGAGCCTGGGACAGCTGGAAATCACCGAGGAGACGGGATCACACAACAAGAGATGGCAGACTTGGTGGCTTCGTGTTCAGAGGTGAGATTTCAAATGAATTTAGCCTTTCGTATCAAGAATTCTGCTGCTCGGAGGATCCTTATCGCAGGCTCGGCTGCCGGGTTCAGGCAAGCGGCTTTGTAGAACTTGTCCGTTGAGTCATATAGCCCTCAGAAATCGTGTAATTTTGTATTATTTTGGTAGTTCTGAGTACGAGTCTCCGTAAGACGAGGCTAGTGAGTGGTGCGGAACCTTGCGCGAACTCGAAATATCCTCGAGCCCGAGGCTCAACGCATCATCAATCGCGAAGTAATAGTATGTCGAATAATTTGCGTGAGCTTTCAATTCGCAGAATTGAACAATGGTTCTTTAGATTGCATCGTCAAAGAGGAAAATCAGGAGCCGAGAAGAGTGATTGGGTTGGCCTTCCCATAGGACGCTAGCCACGAATTTCTCTTGTCCTTAAGCTTCCGGACGTGAGCAGAACGTGAAAACACTATTTGATTCACTTCTCGACATGCCACTGAGTGCTGTGTCTGTCAAGCGTGAACGACCTGGATGTTCTTAGTATAGCCACACTGGACAAGTCCCAAAGATGGTTCCTTGCATCGCTCGAAATGACAAGTGACATAGTTCCAGATGTATTGCTTTACTAAAGTTTCATACTACCTATGGCCATGGGCGGAACGACCTTTGAGAAGGTAGAAACCCCATGTCCAGGGCATACATTAGTCGGGCATGATAAAAATACCAGCAACGATATTCTAATGGCCACGGATCGCGTGTTCGGATGCGATACAAGGGTATTGACGATAAACGTTGGACGAAGTGGGGAGTAACGTGGGTCGAAGTGTGTATCGTACATCCAATATCCTAGTCCACGACCCGGGATATCACCGGGATGATAAGAGGACTGGGTGCTGAACAATCGAGTTCGCCCTCCGGTCCAGCCTCGATCGGGACGACTTGCCTCTTCAGCGCGGCGCTCACAGTTGCAAGAATAATTTACCGCTGTGGCAGTAGCAATGTGATGGCCTCGGGGTGATTTGGAGTGAGTCCGGACCCACAAGTTCTTGAAGCGACTGCTGGAAGTCAGCAGGATCAACAACGCTGGGAGGGGCTCTGAGACCGATACAGATAACAAACAGAGACTTTCCTCGTGACTACCAGATATCTCCTTTAGTACGCATCTATGTTTCGCATGTGAGCCGCATGTGCGTACTCACCATATACCGCTGATGTCGATCATTGTGATATGAAACCCATCACCGGATTCACGATCGAGCCTTCTCCTTGTCCCCGCCTTGTTTTGATTTTGCACAAGATACGTCGGCTGTCTAGTGTCGCGGTGAATGGCGGGTATAGCCTCCGGTCACGACCGAGAAACCAAGTTGCTCGTCAGTCATGCCTTGAACCGAATGGTGCTTGCGACGGCGCACCGCAAACTCTGAAACTCTGAAAGCTCCTTACATAATGGTCGTCGCTAACGAGTTAGCTCCTCAAGCTACAGATTATAGCTTGTGAGAAATTATCGATGATTGTTGATGCTTGGCGCAGTGTTACTTACCTCCTGCGGCTTTCTCGCTAGGTGAGCTAACCGCCTTGCAGTTCGGGCTGCACCAGCAAGCTTTGTCCCAGATGACACCATTGCTACGGCATCTGAAGACCATTCTGTCTCCTCTTGGACCTTGACAAACCGAGTGATGCTAATGACAAACGGCGCACAAGTGGGGTAAGCCGAGGATCTTGTGGGATGGCTGCGGTGGGTGCAGCGCACAAATGCCCGAAACACAATCAACCATATGGAGCCAAGACTGCCTGCGCAGCCCCCACCCACAAGCTACCCAGTGGACTGGAAGGGATGTGGGTTTAAGACTCACAGTATCTCGCGATTTTGGGACGCGACTTCGATCTTTTTCCCAACTTCTCTGTCCCAGTCGTCAATCGAATCCGCTGACGGCCTAAGCGCCCCCCCGCGCCACAGGGGTGTATCGAAATACTTATAACCAAGTTCGAACTTGGCAACCACACGAGGACAACCGGCTCGGAATACACGCGTTCAACTTTTGATAAGACAACATGGGATATTAAGTCGGATGACTACACACGTGCATTAACCGTGGTGCTCACCTGAGCGGGTCTTCCGTGGTCCTCTGATTTTCGCCTTCCATTTGCTGTGTCGTTCCCAGAACAAAGTGTGCTTATATATTGTTCGAGCGCTACGAAAACCTTCTCAAGTGAAACCGATATCGTCGAGTTGCCTAAATGGACCAAAGTGTGGCTGGCATGCCCCCTTCTCCTGTTCCCAACCATATTCCGATTTGCCAACGAGTCCCAACCGCGAGGGTATCCCGACCCTGGGGCGGCGTTGCGCTCGAGACCAGAATAGGAAAATTCGCTGGGGCATGTGACGCGGGCGCGGGTCTTTAAGGGTTTTTTGGCATCAAATCAAACTGGACAACGACAACATCCGCAACCAACACCACAACGGTTGAATCGCGTTTGTCATGCCACCACGAACGAGTCAGAGAGGCAAAGAAAGCTCAGAGAGGAAGAGCGTTGAGGCGTTCGAAGGGCTCGAAGACGCGCCACTAACGGAGGACGATATAGGATTCAAGCCCTTCACTAGCCGCCCAGCATTTGGCGGTCGAGGGTAGCAAGAAGCATACCACCCGCCAGATGAACTGTGGCGAAAGGTGTTTGCTGCAAAAGGGACCGTCGTCATCGGTGCAGGGAGTCTGAATCCCACCAAGGAAACTCGATCATATTGGAAGCTCTCTGAAGAAGATATGGAACTGATGAACGCCCTGTTTGCCAAATATGAGGAACTCGAGCCACAATACAACAGCCCCTCACCCACTCAACGCGTCGAATGGAGCAATGAAGTCACCTGCTCTAAAGCCTTGTTCTGCCTGAACGCGATATATAGGGTTCAAGGGCTCCTTGATAGCCGCCTCCACAAGGATGAAGCTGAGCGCGGATCGCGCCACGACCCGCTAGAGTCCAAAGCGAGCCCTTTTGGACCGGGCACAAAAGAGATCTTGCGGCGAATTGGAACGGAAACCGATATGATGTGGGGGTGGTGGTTCGGCGAGAATCCTGATGCGGAGCGGACGGAGGAGATGATGAGTGATGCGTTCGGGTGTCGGTGGCAGGAATAGACCGCTTACTGGTAGACCATAGCCGTCGAGACGGTCAAATCGATGATCAAGGTCACATTCGAACTGAGGACCTTGTGCCAAGGGTCTAAATCGACCGAGGACATGGGACCCCTCACCACATCGATGCAATTTTTGGCCCTACAGGCTGCACAAAAGTTTGAGCTACGATGGCCAGGAGCGTTTCCAATCAGGAGACCTGTCGTGCTGGCGGCGGTGAGTAAAGGACCTTCCGAACTTATCTGGACCCGATCTCACTCTAGCCCAGATGGCACCGATTCAGCAATCCCTAAAAGACTGTTGGAGGGCTAAAGTTGAGGAGGCCAACAGCAAAACAACGGTGGATGGTTTAGACTTGGGACCCGAAGACGTGGACGGTGCCATGTTGATCGGCAACGAAGAACATGAGGATGTCGGCATGTATGAAGAAGAATATCAGCCGGACCTAGAAGCTCCCAAGCGGGTGACAAGAGGGGCAACGAAGACGACAAAGCGCACTCCCAGTACGAAAATTCTGTCCGGGCCCCAGCCCAAAACGAGCGCAACCAAGCGAAAAGCGGTTGTAGACGAGATGCAGTCTGAAGACGAGTTCAGTGAGGTAGATTCGGACCTTCGCCCATGCCCAAAGAAGCGCCTCATGCCCAAGGTTCAGACCGCGGTTGCATCCTCTCCCCACAAGCGCATACGGCTTGACACGACCGAAGTTGGTCCCCTAGCACCCATGATCAGCAGTCACTGATGATCATTCTGCAGGAGCTCGGTTCCAGCAAAACAACTTTGACGTCCCTCGACCTAAAACGGGAAAGGCGCCATCGGCAGGGGGGAAAGCGGGAGCATCGACCAAAATAGCGAAGCATATTAGTCCACGGTCTATCGGTCTCGCACCGGAACGAAAGCCTAAAGAGAACAATGACATCCTGGCCAGCGTTGGGGCTTCTGAGAGAACTCCCATTCGTGAGCTCTCAGGTGAACACAGGTAGCCGGAACCTCATCCTCAGCTGAACGTGGAGTTGCAGTCGATAAATCGCTTGTACTTTTTCTTCTCTCCGTCCTTTTCCATACCACACAATGCGGATCTCATGATTGTGCGCGACATTCGAGCAGTAAGTTCGAAGAGGCAACAAAGCTATAACTATATATCATACGAGGACAGCGCGGGAATGGAGGGACCTCGCCAAACAACCCTGACCACGATACACCAAACGGCCTCGGAGGGAGGCGGCCACGCCTTTAGTTTTGTTGGCCTTATTAATAGGGGGGAGGAGATAGCGATGTCTAATTATGACAGGCTCAAGATGTAAGAATTGGAAGATGACTTGAGCGGGGATCGAGGATACTTGTTTCAGAGCGACTGCATGCCCAGAGTCAGCCCAGAACGTGGGGTGTCGCCCGTAAGTTGAACTTACATTCCTGATGGAATTTGTGCAATATACATATCACAGGGTGTGGGAACGACTCAAAGTGCACGGGGGGGGGGGAACCTCTTCAGGTAGTGGTTGGCGGTTCTGTCAAGGGGAGGAAAGGCGCTAGAAATGAGCCGGACGTGCTAAATACGCCCTGAGAACTGGAATAGTATCGTGGAATGCCAGGAGAGAAGGCCCTGCTATGTGTCAAGTCAGCGAACAACACTCACAGAGGATGGGGCAACTGAAGGCGAGCGCTAGTCACATGGTGTCACCAGGTTTCATCAGTACGACATGGCAATGAGCACTTCTGGTAGCTGGATCATGAGCCTTTGCGCACCAAGGGTTCACCGCGGCCGCGGCATTATCAACTCGATTCGAAAAGATGGTTGGGTTGCTCGTCAACCCTTAATCAAAGCCTGGTATTTTCGAGTCTTCGTGGATCTACCCTCCCGCGGTTAGTGTGACATCTCAGAGTGACCAATCAACGGTCGGCCTTCCATCGCGGTGCGCCTCTCGCCGCCAGAAATATTCGAGTGACACACGACCGATGACGCGTATAATTGACTATATCATGGGACAAGTCATACTTCCCGCCAGTTACCCTAGTCCGCCTCTGCAAGTGTAAACAAGCCACCTCGGCCCTTCGGCGCCAATTTCGCCCTCTCCGTTATAGGCATAGACATCTATAGCTCGATAGGTGGATCTATATCAGGACCGCTAACATCATCCTCAGGAGTGAAACATACAAATGAACACTTCTGGCCGGTTTCCTGTGACCTTTCCGCAATCACTCTGAACGTCCAGTCTGTCGGGATCCAGTCGAGTTTATGCCACAGAGCCTGCCGTTAACGAGTCACCGCCAATAATGGCGCTTATTAGCGTCAAGGTCACTGGATGTTCGCTTCCAGAACGGCATGAAGCAACTGCGTCCCCACCGAAAGACGAGCCGCCGAACGCGAGGCTTTCGCACCATCGAACGAAACAGAGACCTCCATTCATGGCAATGCAATGGCTCAATTGGTGTCCCGAGCAACCCACCCTCAGTCGTCGTTCCGACGACCTTGCGAGTTAGGGAAAGGACAAGTGAATTAAGAGAGCCAACCGTGCGAACTTCTGCCATGCAAACAATAACAACAGGGAGCCGCAGTTAGCGGTCGGTCAAGCAGCGTACGGAAGCTTCAGAGAATGCA
>WSTX01000203.1:0-14989 GCA_019633405.1 Tulasnella sp. 408 | reverse complement strand
AGGCTCCATGCTCAGCAACGTCCCTTACGACATTTTCCTGCTGATCGCCTTCTCGTGCTGGAACGATGGCACCGACAGATACCACTCAAATTTTCCCATCACCGCATCTCACGTATGCCGCACATGGAGGCGCTACGCCCTGGACACAGGAGCATTCTGGGCAATCATCGAATTCCGACAGGCTAGAATTCATCCGGCCATGATGAAGTACAGGGTGTGGTTGGAACGCGCCCGAGATTCCCCGCTCGACATTTTCATCGGACCTCACCCTTTCAAAAACACCAGCGTCAAACACGCCAAAGCAATCATGCGACTCATCATGCCGCACGTCTCGCGCTGGAGATCGTTTCGGGTGGATCGTGTGCCCAAAAAGATCGCTCGGTTGATCTTCGACCGACTGCGTGGTGTCTCGGCGCCCATGTTGGAGATCCTCAAAGTGGACGGAGAAAGAGCCAGGCGCCCCTGGCAAGAACCGCCGACGACGAGATGCAAGCTCAAACCGTTCGTTCACGGAGAAGCGTCGAAGTTGACTGAGCTCACAGTGGTCGATTTTCCTCATGACTACTTTGTAACCCGGTTCGCCGGGCTGCAGGTTCTCCGGCTCACCCATTGGGATTTCGGGGGAGCCCAGCCTTTCGGAGGAGCTAACCCCGTTGAGAACGTCAAGTCCATACACCGCCTCCTCGTCTCCCTCCCCAGCCTCCGCACACTCCAAATTGACGGCCACATCCCCATGTCTTCTCATTACAGCATGTGCCCTGAGTTGGACGGGTCGCTACCACGCATTTCTCATCATTCTTTAACAGACCTCTGGATCTACCTTCGGGACACCGACCGCGACGCGATCCTCTCTTCGCTGCACCTGCCGCGGGTCCGGTACTTCATCAGCCGAATGCAAGTTGAAACCTCCTTCAGGATCCACCTGCTTCCTTTCCTATCTCAGCACCATCCGTTTTCGAACCTCGTTAGCCTACGGCTTGTAGGATGTTATTCAGGCGGGGCGACTTGGAACGACATTGGAGACCAATGGAATAATTGGAATAATCATCAAAACCACTGGAATGAAGTGAAAATGGCCCACTTGGAGGGCGCGTTGTCCGGACTCCCACTACTCAAAGCATTGACGTTCGAACAAGTGGACTTTGATGGTGGCAAGTGGTTAAATTGCCTAGGGACTACATGCCCATGCCTTCAATGGCTCACGCTCAGCCAATGTGGTGGCTGCACGCTCGAACAGATACGGGTCATTGTGGAGACAAGGCAGGAAACACTCGGTTTCGACCCCCTGGTCCGACTTCTCATCGAGCAGTGGTCATCTGGCACCTTCATAGAGATCGACGAAGATTCGGATGAATGGTTGAAACGCTCGCTTAAATACGAAGTCGTGATCTCGGTCGGGGATTTAAAGCGGGACACCTATCTCAGCGCAGTTGAGGGGATAAAAACTCTGTACCGGCCGTATTCAAGGCTTATGGGTTTCTAGGCCACACCCTCGGCGTACCTACTTTGTGTAGCTCAGAGATGCTGCGTACAAATATAAGGATGTATCTATTTCAAACTGAAAGAACGCGCGAAGGAGTGCCCAATACAGTAAACTACGAATGGGGAGTGCGGGAAGAGCGAGAACTCGGAACTGTCCCTAGCGATGGACAAGAGTTGGGAACCCTCGTCGCTGTCGTTTATTAGTCATCGCTGCAGACGGGCTCAAGAAGCAACTCTCAAAGCGACCGGCGTGAAAAAAGCGGGAGCCACCGAGAATGTCAAGCCCGTACGACACATTCTCGCCTCTCTCCCTAACCTTCATACACTCCACATCGACGATGACAGGCCCGTCCCGAGAAATTATCGCCCGTTCTCTTCACCAGTCACACTTCCATCGCGCATATCTCATCCTTCCTTAACAGAGCTCTGGATCTACCTCCCAAAATAAAAATTAGACCAGGATGCGATCCTCTCTTCCCTGGATCTCCCGCCGGTCCGGTACTTCCTCACCCGCATACAAGCCGAAATCGACCTCGGGCTCGACATCCTTCCGCCCCTCTCTCAGTACCATCCGCTTTCGAACCTCGTTAGCCTACGGCTTACAGGTAGTTATCAACGCTTTTCTGCCCATGATGTTGACATCGGCATCAGCCACCACTCAAATCAAGCGAACCCGACGCGCCTCGAAGGCGCGTTGGCTGGACTTCCGCTGCTCAAAGCATTGACGTTCGATCAAGTGTACTTTACAGACAGCAAATGGCTGCGTTTCCTCGAGACCACATGTCCCCGTCTTCCCTGGATCACGATGCGGTGGATGCACACTGTGACAGAGACGGGCCATCGTGGAGAAACGGCGAGAAAGACTTGATTTTGATGCCCTCGTCCGAATTATTATCGAGCAGTGAACTTCTAGCGACGTCATAACAGTCGACGAAGATGCAGATGAGTGGTTGAAACACTCGCTTACATATGAAGTCCAGAACACGGTCGATCCTCTCAACCGGAACACCTACTTCAGCATGGTCAAAAGGTTAGAGCCTTCGCCCCTGCCTACAGGAGTGAACCCAAGAAGCACTCGTCGGTAGACCGCCGTCTTGGGTGTACCCAATTTGTATGTAAATCACGGGGGGCAGGAGTTCTTAATGACATAGTATACAAATATAAAAGGCCCTCAAACTGAATTGAAAAGACCGCGTGAACGTAAGCGTGATGTATTGTGAACTGGAAGGCAGAAAGAGAGAAGCTGACGATGAGATAGGTTGTAGTATTCCATGGATATGGTTAGCGAATGGAAGACGGTTGCCTACCTCGGGGTTACCACCGAGGTCCGAGAACGCGAGGCGAACCGTGTGGCGTCCGGATCCCGACGGCGATGTTGTTCCACGCCGTCAGCCACGCCCCCCGCTTCCCCCTAGACCTTTACCTGGCAATCTAGCGGTACGTGCACATAATGCATTGATTCTACTTCCTTAAATGTGTCTCTGAACCAAATCCCATATCCTTAGCGAAGGTGGCCTAAGGCAAACCCGAACAACGTCTCTCGCGTCCGGACTGTTCAGGGCTCATGGATGCAATAGAGGCACTTTCCGAAGAAGATCCTCCAATGTCGACCTCAGGCGACACTGGTTTCAACGTCCGAAGTCAACCAGACTCCATGCTCAGCAACGTCCCTTATGACATTTTCCTGCTGATCGCCTTCTCGTGCTGGAACGATGGCACCGACAAATACCACTCAAATTTTCCCATTACCGCATCTCACGTATGCCGCACGTGGAGGCAATACGCGCTGGAAACCGGAGCGTTCTGGGCAATCATTGAATTCCGACAGGCGAGGATTCATCCGGCCATGATGAAGTACAGGGTGTGGTTGGAACGTGCCCGAGATTCCCCGCTCGACATTTTCATCGGACCTCACCCTTTCAAAAACACCAGCGTCAAACACGCCAAAGCGATTATGCGACTTATCATGCCGCACGTCTCGCGCTGGAGATCGTTTCGGGTGGATCGTGTGCCCAAAAAGATCGCTCGGCTGATCTTCGACCGACTACGAGATGTCTCGGCGCCCATGTTGGAGATCCTCAAAGCAGTTGGAGAAAGAGCCAGGCGCCCTTATCAAGAACCGCCGACGGCGACATGCAAGCTCAAACCGTTCGTTCACGGAGAAGCGTCGAACTTGACTGAGCTCACAGTGGTCGATTTTCCTCATGACTACTTTGTTACTCGGTTCACCGGGCTGCAAGTCCTTCGGCTCACAACTTTCGATCTCGGAGGAGCCGAACCCCTCGAGAAAGTCAAGTCCATACACCGCATCCTCGTCTCTCTCCCCAACCTTTGCGTGTTCCAAATCGACGGCGACAGATCCCGTCACGGAGGTCATCTCGTGTTCCCTGAGCTGGATAGGTCTCTACCGCGCATTTCTCATCCTTCCTTAACAGAGCTCTGGATCTACCTTCGGGATGCCGACCGCGATGCGATCCTCTCTTCTCTCGACCTGCCCCGGGTCCGATACGTCATCTCCCAACTGCAACTCGAAACCACTTTCAGGCTCCACTTGCTTCCCTACCTATCCGAGGACCATCCATTTTCGAACCTCGCCAGCCTACGGCTTGCAGGACGTTATTCAGGCCGTGCGACTGGGAATGTCATTGACGACCATTGGAATAATGCTAGCAACCACTGGAATGAAGTGAACATGCCTTACTTGGAGGGCGCGTTGTCCGGACTCCCACTACTCAAGGCATTGACGTTCGAACAAGTGGACTTTGGAGGTGGCAAGTGGTTAACCTGCCTCGGGACGACATGCCCATGCCTTCAATGGCTCACGTTCAGTCAATGCGGTGGCTGCACGCTCGAACAGATACGGGTCATTGTGGAGACAAGGCAGGAAACACATGGTTTCAACCCGCTCGTCCGACTTGTCATCGAGCAACGGTCATCTAGCAACTTCATAGAGATCGACGAAGGTTCGGATGAATGGTTCAAGCGCTCGCTTAGATACGAAGTCACGACCTCGGTCGGGGATTTCAAGCGGAAGACCTATCTCAGCACAGTTGAGGGGATAAAACCCATGATCTCTCGTTACTCAAGGCTCATGGGGGTCTCTAGACCGCTACCTTAGGCGTACCTACTTTTTACTCAGGTTCGAGGTTCCGGATAGTTCAAAGATGCTGCGTCCGAATATACAAGGTATCTATTTTCAAAATGAAACAACACGCGTGGGGAACCTAATATAGTAAACTGCGAATGAGGAGTTCAAGAAGAGCGAGAACTCGGAGCTGTCAATGAGCGAGGGACAAGAGCTGGGAAACCTCGTCGCTGTCGTCTATTAGTCATCGTTGCAGACGGGCTCAAAAAGCAACTCTCAAAGCGACCGGTATGAAAAATGCAGAAGGTGCATTTCCTTCTCCACGAGCGGGAGAGACGCAGGTCTTCGTGACCGAACTTGGCGATAATTTACTGTGCGTCGGAATATTAGCGTCCAGCTATCGCTCATTGTTGGGGGCACAGTCGATGGTCATTGGTGAACCGTGGGACTCGCGGACGGCGATGACGCTCCGAGTCGCCGTCTATGGATGTGCGCTAGCCGTACCCTTCGGGTCTTTTTTACCGGACAATTTAGTGGTAAGTAACGATACTCTATGTTTCTAAGCACTTGGATACAACTTTAATCTAAATTCGGTTTCCTTGCCAGGGCCTTTTAATGAGGCAAACCGAACAATCTCTTTGCATGGTGGTGGACCCGTCCAACATGGATGGGACGGAAACACTCAATAACGCCTCTCCAACGCCAACCTCCGACCACACAGCTATGAAGGTCCGAGTCCAGCCACACCACATGCCGAGCAACGTTCCCTACGACATTTTTCTGATGATTGCCTTCTTGTGCTGGAATGATGGCACCGACAAATACCACTCAATTTTTCCCATCATTGCATCGCACGTGTGCCATACGTGGAGGCGATACGCGCTGGACACCGGAGCGTTCTGGGCAATTATCGAGTTTCGACAGGCGAGGATCCATCCGGCCATGATGAGGTACAAAGTGTGGTTGGAACGCGCCCGAGATTCTCCGCTCGACATTTACATTGGACCTCACCCTTTCAAAAACGCCAGCATCAAAAACGCCAAAGCAATCATGCAGCTCATCATGCCGCACGTCTTGCGCTGGAGGTCGTTTCGGGTGGATCGTGTGCCCAAAAAGATCTCTCGATTGATCTTCGACCGACTACGAGATGTCTCGGCGCCCATGCTAGAGACCCTCAAGGTAGATGGAGAAAGAGCCAGGCGCTCCTTTCAAGCACCACCGACGACGAGGTGCAAGCTCAAACCTTTCCTTCACGGAGAAGCGCCGAACATGAGAGAGCTTACAGTGGTCGATTTTCCTCCTGACTACTTTGTAACTCGGTTCAGCAGGCTGCAAGTCCTCCACCTCAAACATTTCGATTTCGGGGGAGGTAAAACCGTTGAGAACCTCAAGTTCATCCAATACATCCTCGTTTCTCTTCCCATCCTCCACACACTCCAAATTGACCGCCACATCCCCCTTTCTGATCATTATCTAGTGTTCCCTACGCTGGACAGCTCGCTACCGCGCATTTCTCATTCTTCCTTGGTAGAGCTCCGGATCTACCTTCGGGAAACCGACCGCGATATGATCTTCTCTTCTCTCAACCTGCCCCGAGTCCAATACTTTCTCACCCAAATGCAAGTCGAAACCGGTCTCAGGCTCCACCTGCTTCCGTCCCTATCCCAGTACCATCCGTTCTCGAACCTCGTTAGCCTACGGCTTCTCGGACGTTATTCAGACCATGTGATTTGGAACGACATGGGCAGCCGCTGGAATGAAGCGAACATGGCCCACTTGGAAGGCGCGTTGTCCGGACTGCCACTACTCAAAGCATTGACGTTCGAACAAGTGGACTTTGGAGGTGGCAAGTGGTTAATTTGTCTCGGGACGACATGCCCCTGCCTTCAATGGCTCACGTTCAGTCAATGCGGTGGATTCACGCTCCAACAGATACGGGTCATTGTGGAGACTCGGCGGGAAACAAATGGTTTCGACCCGCTCGCCCGACTTTTCATCGAGCAATGGTCATCCAGCAACGCCATAACAATCGACGCAGGTTCGGATGAATGGTTGAAGCGCTCCCTAATATACGGAATCATGAGCCCGGTCGCGGATTGGAAGTTGGACACCTATCTCAGCGTAGTTGAGGGGATAAAACCTCTGCGCCTGCCATATTCAAGACTCATGGGTCTCTAGGCCGCCGCATCAGTCGTACTTACTCTGTAGTCGGGTTAGAGGTGGCGGGTAGTCCAGAGATGTAGCGTCCAAATATAAAAGACTCAGAGGCATCTATTTTCAAGTTGAAAGAACGCGCGAAGGGGAGGCCAATATAGTAAACTTGGAATGGAGACTGCAAGAAGAGCGATAATTTGGAGTCTTCGCCTAGCGAAGGACGAGAGTTGGGAACCCTTGTCGTTACCTTTGCAGACTGAAAATAGGACGCGACGCTCAAAGCGGCCAGCGAGGAACATGTCGATGGGCGCACTTCCTTCTCCACGAACGGGAGAGACGCGGCTCTTTGCGGCCGAGCTTTACGATAATTCATTGCACGTCGGAATATTAGCAGCCAACTGTTGCGGGAGACATGGATGCTTCAGTCGATCGTCGCCATTGAACCGTGGGGATTGCTAACGGCGATAACGCTCCGAATTGCCGTCTATGGATGTGCAGTTGCCGGACCATCCGGGTCTTTCTGACTCCTGGTAAGTAACCGTACTCTATGATTCTACACGCTTGAATTCGCCTTTAATTCGATTTCGGCTTCTTTGCCAGGGTGTTTTAACGAGGCGAGCCCAACAATCTCCCGAAAAGACGGCCGACCCGGTCAGCATGGATGCAACAGACACACTTCCCGATAACACCCCTCCCCGACCTCAGACGGTACTGTTATCAAGATCCGAATCAGGCGACGTCACATGCTGAACAACGTCCCCTACGACATCTTTCTAAAGATCGCCTTTTCGTGCTGGAGAGGCGGTGACGACAACGACCACTTAGATTTTCCCATCACCGCATCTCACGTATACCGTACTTGAAGGCCCTACGTTCTGGATACGGGAGTTTTCTGGACAACCCTAGAGCTCTTCCGGGCAAGACCTGATCGGGCCATCATGAAATACAAAGTGTGGTTGGAACATGCCCAAATTCTCCGCTGGACGTTTTCATCGGACCTCAGCCCTTCAAAGGAGCCAGCGTCAACCACGCCAAGTCAATCATGCGACTCGTCCTGCGGCATGTGTCGCACTGGCGGTCGTTTCGGGTGGAGCACGCACGTGCTCCACTAAAAAAGATCTTTCGGTTGATCTTTGACCTACTTCGGGACGTCTCGGCGCCCCCATTGGAGGTCCTCAACGTAGTCGTAGAAGGGTTAGCTATCCCTTTCAAGAGAAGGCCGCAAAAATAAAGCCGAAACCTTTCACTCGTAGAGAAGCACCGAGCTTGAACGAGCTCGCCATGGCGTTCTTTCCTTATGGCTACCTTTTAACGCGGTTCACCGGACTCCAGGTTCTTCAGCTTACACATTCCGACTTCTCCTAAGCTGAAGCTATTGAAAAGGTCAAATCTATCCTTAACTGCCTCCCTAAACTACGCACACTTGACAGCAACTGTACCAGATACGTCCCAGACAGCCATCGCTCGCCCCTGTTGATGACCAAACCACCACCACGCATATCCCCATTCCTATTTAACGGAGCTCTCTATTTACATTCCGAAGTTCCATCTCGATGTGATTTTCTCTTCTCTCGACCTCCCACAAGTCCGTTCCTTCCTCACCCGGATGCAAGTCGAAATGACGTTAGTGCTCCACATGCTTCCGCCCCTCTCCCAATACCATCCATTTCTGAACCTCGCTAGCCTACGACTTGTAGGAAGCTATTCAGGTTTTGGTGCACTGAACCTAACTAACGGCCTCAGCGACCTCTCGAACCAGATGAACATGACACACTTAGAAGGCACATTGGTCGGACTTTCAGCACTAAAAGCAGTAACGCTTGATCGAGTGGACTTTGACGGCGGCAAGTGGCTACTTTGCCTTCACTGGCTCACGCTCATTCAATGCGGTAGATGTATGCTCAAACATCTACGGGACGTTGTGGAGACACGGCGGAAGAGACACGGCTTCGACGCCCTCCTCCGACTTGTTATCGAGCAATGGGAAATTTCATAAAAATCGACGCAGATACGGATGAATAGTAGAAGCGCTCGCTTCTATCCGAAGTCAGAAGCCCGGTCGGGGATTTGGCTCGGGACACCCATCTCAGTGTAGTCGAGGGGATAATACCTCTGCGCCCGCCTACAGGTTGAAACCCAAGAATCACTCGTCGCTAGACTGCTATGTTTGACGTGCCCACTTTGTACTTAGGTCAGAGGAGGTGGTGATCCAGAGAAGTAGTATACGAATCTAGAAAAGAAATTTATCTTCGAAACGGATTGAAAGAACTGTGGACCGTGACAGCCCTTGACACAAGAATGAACCAAAAGCGAAAATTCGGAGTTCTCCACAGACCATGAAGACTTGGAAGCCTTCGTCGGCCACCATAGTGATTCGGTTCATCGTGGTTCTCGAGATTTCCCGGCAGCTTAGTTCCCCGCGGATCTCCCAACGGTAGTTTCATCGAGGCTCGAGCCTTCGATCCATCTTTCGTTCGAACGTGAACAGCGACATGATCAGTCATTCCCTTGGCCTCCCACAGGTCTACTGCTGTCTTAATCAAACCAAGGCGACACTGTCGTTGGACTGAATCCCATTCCAATCTTGTAGGGGTATTGTTCGTTCGCGAAGCTTGTCGGTGGCTGCATGAGTGGATGTTATTTCACCCCCATTATCGTGCCGTCCCTCGCGAAACTCGTCACCAACTTGGATGGAGCATTAGTCGGACTCCTGTAAGTAGAAGAATGGGTGATCGACTCTGTAAAGGTTGAACGAGACACGAGGCCGCTTTCAATGGGCGTCGCAAAAACGACTTTACTGGCGCACTTCTTATATCTGCATTGGGTACGAGTTCGCCCCCTGCGGACCACGGTAGAGGAACGAAAGAAACAACCTGTGGCGGTTCGATCACGAGTCGAACAAGGGTCGAACGTGAAAATTGACAGAGCGTCGGACGGATGGCAGAAGGAGTCACCCGCCTCGAATCCACAAATCCGATTAGTACTCGAAGTGCATAAATCCCTTGAGCATCGTAGAGGCAGTGAGATTGGCAAAATTCGAAAAAGCGGACCCATCTGAAGGCGAAATGGCCACCATATCTTACTTCACGACTGATCTCTGCGCGGACTTCAAAAGAGGGTAGTTCGATAGTAAAGTATAGGAGTATAAAGAGGGAAACTAGTTCCAAATGAACGGAAAGCCACGGGTGGGGCTTGTAGTAATGTACTTCGAAGCCGAAATCAGGAGGGCGAGAGTTGAGCACGTCCTCTGGCGAGCTGGACAGGTTGGGATCCATGTTTAGCAACCTTCAGGAATGTCTTCGCTGTCGTTATATTCCCCCGCTACGGCATTCATGCCCAGTCCACGCTTCGCAAACGCCTGAAAGTGAATAGCATGGGACCAGACAAATGAGACAATGTGCCACAAGTTGAGAGCAATACCATTTTTCACGTACCTTCCAAAGGGTGCACTTGTTCTGTCCTCCGTATCGGCAGTCGTCAGCCTTGATGATGGCTGAAGCAAAGAGGGGCACATCCATATTTAGCGTCGCGCGAACTGCCCCAGGAAATTATCAGAAGGTGAGACGTACCATCGCGGGCGTCGATGAAGGTCGGGTTGCAAGGTTGGAGTGCGAGGGCATCAACGACGAGTTGCAAGAACACGTTGTTTCCTGCGAGGCCTTTCGCGTTCGTGATATCGGCAGAGAATCCACTGCGTGCGAAATGACGGAGAAGATTAGTTGAGCAGTTGCTAGGGTCGGGAAAGATTGGGACGTACCGTTCATCGACGAGTGCCCAATAGACTTGAACTAGCATTGTTGCCCAAACTTCTCCAACATTGTGAACTGATGGAACGATTCCGTGGTAAAAGCGGGAGTAGAGGTTAACAACGCACAAACTCGATCATAAGATACTAACGTCGAGGGGATCAGGACAAGAAGGACCGAGACCAACCTTCGTTCTGTTGTCCAACGTCCGAATACATATGCGGATTGACCGACTTGTCCGGTGAATAAGGATATGCCCGGATTCCGGCAGGGTCATTGATCACCCAACCTCCCATCGTGAAAGGGCTGGGGGTTGTCGAGTTTTGTTCCGACCAGAACGCCACCGCGTCGGACCACCCTTCCCCCATTCCACCTGCTTCGAGCGTTTGGAGGCATCTACAAGTTCATCCAGGTTCAAGGTCAAAGGTGAGAAGGGCGGAGTGATGAAAGGGAATAAAGGAAGAACGGAAAGGACGGGCGACATAAGCAAAAGCACCGTGGAGATTGGCGAGGAGTAAACGTACTCGCCGGTACCACCACCAGTCATTCGGTTCGTCAGCCCATGAGTCAGTTCGTGGGTGATGATGTCGTTCTCCAAATCCCCATCTCGCATAGGGGTGGTCGCGGTCCACAGGTACATGTTGCAGTGTCCGGGCTGGCCGCTGTTACGAGCATGATAGTAACCGGAAAGATAAGTAAAAAGAAAAATGGGTTCAGTAAAAACGTGCACAGAGCCGCGCAAGGAGCCTTTCGGGGACGCACTCTGGAGGGGTAGCGAAGTTCGCATTGTCCGTGCCGGACATCGACTGAACCTGCATCTCCACCCAATCGCTTCCGGCTCCCTGTCCGCTATAATTCACATCTTGGAAGTTGTACGCCTTCTCGTTGAAACCGTACTTGTACAACGTATCGTGGTACTTGTTGGTAACGTAGAACGCGTTGGTTCGGGCAACGTCCAAGTTCTTCGACAGGGGGTCGTTCGGTGCTGTGGTGGGATCCCACGTGTAGTCGAATACGAGACCGTCTGCACTCTGTTGGGTAGTGGTGACATCTTCCGGAAGCATTCCGTTGGTCAGTTTCCCCAACCAGTTGACCGCGTGCGCGTCGACCCCGTAGTAGGAAATGACGTTGTTTCTGCAATCAGTCGCCCAAGGAAAGAGGAAGCCGCGTAAAAGTGAGCAAGCAGTTAAACATTGCGTGGAACGTGTTTTGAACTCACCCTCTCGTATCCGTGTGGGATCCACCAGAGTCCGTATGCCATCCGTTCGGCGAGGCCGCCGGATCCTGCGGGTCCTTAAGCAACTTGAATCCGCTCCAAGTCGGATCCTGCTGACTCCATTCGACGACGTTATACGCGGCATCCGCAACGAAGTTCACCACGTGAAGCACATCGCCTTTCTTGGGGTTGGTAGCGTCGACGTACGCCTGGACCCACTTGGACGAGTCCGCGTTGCGCAATTGGAACTGGTGCGTCAACATGGCCCACTTGCGGTTGGGGTCGGTTCCGGATGGAGCGGGTTGGATGACGTAGGCGAGTGTGGCGGGGATGGCGTCGTAGTGGGCGATGCCCAGGGCCTTTTCGGCTGACTGAATGGCGGAGGATTGCGGGAAGGCGGGGGTTGCGGGCGAGATTTGGTCTACGGGGAGAGAGAATACGCCGAAGCCAAGTGCGTCAGCCAGGAGCTAAGACGGCGTTACTGGGTTCGAAGTACCTGGCTTAACCATGTTGGAGCCGAAGGCGACGACTTTGCCGTCCTTGTCGAACGAGATGTTGGCGACGCCGTTGGTGACGGGGATTCCGTTCTGTGCAGCAGAGCCGAGTTCCGCGAAACGGCGTCAGTTTCCTCAATCGATGAGAGATGCGGTCGGCGTAAGCGGCTTACCAGCAGCTGGGTCAGGTAGATGTGCGTCACGCCGATGTCGTTGGTGTACCCGCTGCGAACCTTGAACGAGTCCTTGGCGAGGCCGGTTTGCTCGGCCAGGTACGAGAGAGCAGCTTCTTCGACTTCGGGAGAGACGCCTGAGGGACCGGCGGGGGCGCGAGCGGCGAGGTGGGTGGAGTTTGAGGAACGCGAGAGGAGGGAGTGGTCGCCGTCGTGGAAGGTCTGCGGTAAATTGGCTCTAAGTTAGTCATACGAAGCTTTCATTCGAGATGATCAATTGAGGACCAAGTTACCTTGTAGGAGGAAGGAGGGTGGTAGGAGACGAATTCGACGTTGCTGGCGCCGACATGACGACGATGGGTCGAGAGCTTGTAGTCGTGCTCGGGCGCAGGTGCGGGTTGGAGCGGAGCTGCATGAACGACGGAAGTGAGAGCCAGGACGGCCGATAGTGTTGTTGTGATTTTGCTGAATACTGGCATTGTGATGCGATGTAAAGAGTGACGATGTAAAGGAGAGTGGGTGAGAGACGAGAAAGAGAGTAGGGAGTGGAAGGTCCGGAAAACGGATGAGGGAATCGTTTCTAGTGCTGCCTCCGACTTTTATACGCCTTAGCCTTAGCACCCCAGTTGTTGAAGCGGGCGGAAAGGGACACTTTGTGGCTTTCAGCGCCAGTTTGCAATTTGGTTACGAGGTGCCATGCTCATCAGGCTTGGAACAGTCCTAGACCCTATCGTGCATGCCCGTCAAACCTCTCCGCCTTCGCTCGCTTCCCCTGAAGACGTCGTCCGGTCCATCGTCCATCCCTGGAACCTCCATCAAAACCTTGGTTCGCGATTTTTTTCTACTGCGTTTTCTTATGTATGCCACCGCGCAAATTTTCGAGGACGTTTGCTGAGCCCATACGCCGTCGGCGAGGGTTCGCTGAGTCTGTGTGTGGGTATCCTTTCTGACGTTTTTGGGTGTGCAGAGGCAATTTGGCTGGTGGAAGGAGAAGAAGCGTTCGTGTTGGGCTGGTGGCTTGCGCAAACACCGATTGTCCGTCGCCGATGCGGCCTCGATCACCGCCGTGTCCCCTCATAGCCTATCCTCGGGAGCGGGACTAGGACGAAGCACTCCAATCAAAATGCTTGCAGACTATGCTTGCAAGAGCCGAGAGAGTGTTTACTGTAGCGGGAGAGGGATGGGGAGTGAGGGGGAACAAAGAGTCGCCGCGTTACGGGTTTTCATCTCGTCACGGGACTCGTGACGTCACGGCAAGCTTGGCGACCTGCCCTCCGCAATTCCGGCCACGTTCTTCTGCTTCCGGTAGCCAACATCGGTTCCGAACGTAGCCCATAAATCAACAAACGGTGAGAAAAGACGAAATTCCAATAATAGCACTCCGGCCGAGACGACGCCGATCCCTCCCGATGTCACACTTCAATATATGTTCCCCTCCCTACGGCAGGAGAATCCACATATAGTAATCGCTACGAAATTCAATCTGCCTCTCCAGCACACTCGCTAATGGCAGCAGTACCTAGTTCGTCACAATCCTGTTCGTAGTTCGCGGAGAGTGGGCTGCTTAGGCACCGGCGAGGGTGTGAGATTCAACCGTGGACGCATCCATGCATAGCCAAATTGGTCGCCGGACCGCACCCGTACTATGAGACCCTTTTATATATGGCTTTATAACAAGGGTGTGCTGGTTAGCAATCTCAAAAAGGATCCATTCTCAAAACGAGTAACAAAAGACAGTGAGATATTATAAGGTATTGTGACAAAGGACCGGAAGAATAACGAGGGTGTAAGAACGTCCTCTGGCAAGCGAAAGGAGCCGGAAGCTACCTCAGCAATCTTGGGGTATCGAAAAATCATTGCGGTAGTTGGCGGCGTAATAGCCCATTCCACGCTTCGCAAATGCCTGAAAGTTAATGGAATGGAGATGATTCAATGAGTCTACAATCTTCGCTTCAAGCAATGCTTAATGTTTTACGTACCCTCCAGAGGGTGCAGTAGTCCGCTTGGCTATTGTACCGGTTGGTGCTGGCTTGGATGATGGCTAGACACAGAAGAAGGACCCATGATTAGTACCACCCAACGTGCACTGGCAAGTCACCGGGAAGGCGTACCATTGCGTGCCTGGATGAACGTAGGGTTGCAAGGTGCGAGGGTGAGGCCATCAACGAAGGTGTGCAAGAAGACGACGTTTCCTTCGATCCCGGAAGCTTTTGTCTTGTCGGGAGTGAAACCACTGCGTTCAAAAGGGTGGCGAGAAATTAAGTTCAGAGACAAGGAAACGGCTGAAGGGAAAACGAAAACGCACTGCGCATCGACGAGTGCCCAATAGACTTCAATCAGCATGGTCGCCCAAACTTCTCCAATGTCGTGTTCTAAGAAACGTTCAAAGAAAGGGAAAAAAAAGGAGTTCAAACAGGTAATGTCAGTACAGACACATACGCGGCCGGAATGGAAGGATATCAGAGATGGGAGTAACTCAGGAACATAAACTCACCTTCGTTCAGGCCGTTGAGGGATTCATACGTATACCCGTCAATGGACGTGTCTCTTGAGTACAGAACGCTCCGGATACCCTTGGGATTGTTGTATACCCAAGCTCCGACCGCGTAAGGAGTCTCCGTCGTGCTATTCTGTTCCGA
>WSTX01000202.1:4992-15020 GCA_019633405.1 Tulasnella sp. 408 | reverse complement strand
CTTCATCGCTTGCTGTCCTTCAGAGATACCCAGCCTTTTGTTCTCTGGCCTATCCGTCTCTCATTTTGTTGTCTGCTGGTACCTAGTTTTATAGCTTCTTTCCGTTCGTTGGATAGGATGTAATGCATAGACGTTCAAGTGTAAAGGCGTTGTGCGTGCGGGTCTAAGACGGAGTTGTTCTTTGCGGAACCGCCGCTAAATCCGCCGACTGAAGCGTGCGTTAGTCCAGACTCCAACCACCTGCAAAGAAACGGCAGATCAAAAGACCTCCTCACGACTACCTGACCGTGCCAAAGCACCGTTCCAAACCGTTACACGCTGATACCGGTCGGTACCTTCACCCTTCCCTCTCCTTCACGCTTCATCGTCGTTGCGAAAAGGCACTTTGTGCTTTGTGGGCATTCGTCTCTGTCGGATTAATAGAAACTGAGAGAGAAAGAGCTACGCAGTAGACAGTAAAGAGTACCCTTAGCAGTCCTTTGCCTTAGAAGTACTAAAATACGGTGCTGCAGGCCGTCCTTGACGTTGTCGGTGTCCAAACAAATCCCTTCCTCGGAATTCGTATACGTCTCCTCCTACCCGTGCCCAAAATGGACCCCACCAACATCTACCTCAATCCGCCCACCCAGCAACAGCAGCAGTCATGGTCGACCCAGCTCGCCCCTTCACCTCTTAACGGCACCATTCCGCAACCCCAAACGGCAGGGACAGCACAGGTCTCGCCGTATCTACTGCAACAGCGAGCGGCGAACTTCACAGGGTCAACTTCCGCCGCCTCCACATATACCTCCCAAACCCCAACACCTCAGCCGACTTCAACCCCAACCCAATCGTATTACCCATACTCGTCAAATGGTGCCTCAACCACTGCAGCTCCGAATGGTATGTCCGTTGCCTGCAGAATGCCCGTTCCCCGCTGATCGCTCGTGTGACGCAGGAACCACGATTCCAACAACGTTCTATGCTGTGCCGTACTTTTATTCCAGCAGTGGCTCACTAAACACGGGTTCTCTCCCAATATCTCAGTACTCCTCCTTGACTGGAGCGACTGGACAAACACCGACATCAAGCGCAGCATCTTCCTCCACCCCGACGCCCGTCCCAGGGCCCCAGCCACAAATGCACATCCAGCAACCCAGCCCGCAGGTCAACCAACCTGCACCCAGTCAGCAGTCACAACAGCTTCAACTTGGGAATCCAGGCAGCCAAATGCAGACTCCATCGATATCCCGAAACAACTCAACCCAGATGACCATAGAGTGAGTCAACGATATTCGTGGGCAGTTTTTGGCCATCCACAGTTGAAATTCTCGCCTACTGATCACTTTCTATCCGTCAGCCCCAGCTTGATCAATCCGTACGCCATGTACAAGATGCCCCAATACTCTCCGCCATTGCAATCATCAACGACTACCAACGCTGCTTCGTCCACCTATCAACTTCCCACAACCTATACTTCTCACCAGTTTATGCAGCCTCCGATGGTTATGTCGTCCTCTCAGCACTCCCGTTCGGCTCACGGTTACTCCAACGCCCTAGCAAATCGACCAATCCCTCAGACCCAGCCAGCCCCAACACAAGCCCCACAGCTGACAGCCATCGCCCAAAATATTGAACCACCGGTCATGGTCGGACCATCATCTGCGCCAAATGGAGGGTTGTCGCCTACCTACAAGGAGATTCTGACCCCTAAGACTATTGACAAGAGCCCTGAGGCCACAGCAAACTCTATAATCTCGTTACTGACGAAGTCGAAATGGGATGATATCAACTGCTCTACTCGAGTTGAAATCCTGACCAAAATTAGGGATAATGCTGGAAAAGAATTCTATAAGGTCTGGGCTAAGAATTCTGGTGCAATGGAGGTTTTAAGAGACTGGCTGAAAGCAACCGTGACGGAGGAGGGATGGGACGATACTTTGATGCCCTTGCTTTTCGTACGTCGTTCTTGTCGCCCTTCCATGCGATTTGTGGACGGGCTCCTGATACACTCGCTACTAGATCATTGACCGGTTACCGCTCGGAGTTCAGGGGCTCCAAGCGTCAAAGATCGCCAGAGTGTTGATCAAAGTGGTGAAAGATCCGCCAAATGGAGGTAAGTTTTCTCATCCCTGTCTGCGGTTCCCTCTCTCTGCGGTAGTAGTGCATTGTTTCATTGTTCGTGGCTATTCCTCCATTCGAGAAAGCTCACGAGAACCAAATGCCCCTCATCCAATTACGTTTTACCCTGTTGAACTTTCTTTCGTGCCCTGCGACCAAAGAATGAATCTGACTCCTGTGAACTTTGTCCCTTGCTTCTGAAATAGCCGTCAAAGATCTCGCGAGCAACATAGAGGCCAAGTGGCGAAAGCTTGTCAACGATGCAAGCAAGCCCAGAGAAGATGAAGGCAAGCAACTCACTCCCCGGCGGCCGTGATTATATCAGCTGACTTTGTTCGAACTGCAGAGACCCGAGCCAAGAAGCGCAAGCTCGAAGCCCCTCCACCTGCAAAGGCTGGTCCCCCTGCAAAGAAACCTGCAGTAGCACCAGCATCGGCGAACAAACCGGCAACTACAGTGGTTAAGAAGGTCGTCACCGCGACGGCGAAGGACTCGAAAGCCGACTCATCGTTCTTCTCATCAAAGCCGAAACCCAAGCTACCTAGCTTCAGGAAAACAGCCACAACAGCCACGGTAAAAACTGAGGAATCAGATGGTGCTACCGCTCAGCCTTCGTCGATCGATCCCTTCGCAGAGGCGGTCAAAGCCCTTCATAAATCGGGAAGCCCGGCGATTGCCGCTGCTGAGGCCGCTGCCGCCGCGATTGCTAGTAGTCTACGAGAGTCGACACCGTCGTCGTCGTCCGCTACTCCTGTGTCCTTGGGAAAGAATGGGCAGCCGAAAAAGCGCGTGTCGTTTGCCTCTGATGACAAACTTACACTAGTAAAGATCATTGAACGAGCTGTGTATGACGATGATGTGGGCGAGGTGTGTCCGGTCACCTCGTGTATTACCAAAAACGTGCTAATTCACGAGTTGAATATGAAGGGTGCACACCACGCGTCGTACAGAGACTTGGATATCGACGAAGGGCATGCACTACATGCCCACCTATTCGAGGAGCAAGTAGATTGGTACGAGCCACCAGGTGAGAGATTTAGATCCAGCTAGCTGGGCGATGTGTTTGATGGATTCTGATCGATACGAACGTTTATAGAAATTGAATTCCCCGCTGACACGGTCGACAATCTCAAGCGTGGTACCGAAAGCACAGAGATTGCTGCTCAGGAGGAGAGGGAAAAGAGTGCGCTGGAGGCCGTATACATGTCCACTGCTCAGATCCCAATGACTCCGAGTGACCTTCATCCTGGAATGGATGGACCTCCCGACGAATCTCAGACTATTATCATGCTCGCTGGACAAGAGCTCGCAAACGTCGAACAACCTCCACCACCCCCGGCAACCGCTCTTCAGGATCTCCTCGCCAAAATCGCCGTTAACCCCGAAGATGACTCCCAGCATCGAAATACGGCCAATTTTGGAAACTTCTCCATAGAAGGTCCGAACTATCAAGGTTACGGCCAGGACATGGATACGAGCTGGGGTGAAGGAGGGAGTTATGGAGATGGCCTGGCTGGGAATAACGGAGATCCGCAGGGCTGGAACGGACAGGGCTTGCCTCCGCCGACCGGGCCTGCTGGGTTCAACGAAGCCTGGGAACCTGCCCCGAGTGGACGAGAACCACCAACCGGTCCAAGGCGTGGCACCACGAGAGGAGGTTTCAGAGGCGCTTTCCGTGGTGGCTTCCAGCGTGATGATTGGCTACCACGAGACCAGATACCTTGTAAATTCTATAACGGGCCGGCGGGGTACGTCGATTCCTCCGCCACCCTCCACGTTCGCGACTGACTCGAGATTCTTTGATAGATGCATCAAAGGTCAGGATTGTCCGTTCCGCCATTAGGCACGCAGCCCGACATGTTTCCTCTCCATCTTAGGTCGTCATTGACACTTCGTTCACACACATTTTCATTTTTTTCTTTGTCATTATTCATGCATTTTGGGTGCCAGCCTGGCATTAGTAGGTAGTCCATGTCATCGTTGTTCCTAATTTCTTAGATCTCTTGGACGCAATTAATCGCTAGGTTTCTTTGAAACACGCAGCTTTGACCTAAACGCTTAGCTAATCATGCCGCTTTAATATGCCGAAAAGTCTGATAAGATAAGATAAACATGTCAAGTTATGGCAAGTGAGTCCCACGTCGGCGCAAATGAAGTCGAAGGTGGGCCCGATTGCCCGATTGAGTATCGGACGCCGACTTCGCGAAGAAGGGGGTTTTCTATTGGAATAATGAATGAGCGAGGAACCGCCTGCGGGAATTGAAAGCAGGGGAGCGTTGTCCGACTGCCCCATTGGCAACGACTCGGAGAATAAAATCCAAAAAATATGATTAAAAAGGGACAGAGCCGCACGTCAACGGGACCGAAAGGGGTTATCGTCTTCCTGTGCGCTGAAAAGGTGGAGGAGCGAGGATAGACTTGATGAAGTATTGTTCGCCGTCAGCGGGGGAGCTCGAGAAAGTATGGGTGTTGACCAGTTGTCCGCCGCGGATCACCCGCCGCCGTCGCTTCGGCGGTTCCGAGCCTGCCCGCGAAGCGAAAAGGCGATACAAGCAGTCCTCCTTCGCGAACAACCGAGCTTGGGCAAACCAGCTAGAGAGAGGGGGTGAGAGAATAGCGGCCGCTCGGTGCCCGATTTCAGGTCGGCGGAAGGTATATCGGTGATCTCGAGGGGGAGATGAGAGATGTGTGTGCAGGAACATCAATGAAATGAGTCGCTTTCGTGCAAAGGTCCTCGTGAAAGTTTCCGAGGAATGACTGGTCGGATGAATGATAGGCTGATTTCGCTCTCATTGTCCCTAGCGGTCATCTGCCTGTATTGGGATAGCCGCAAGCCCAGCCTGCGCATGCTATCACGCAGCGGGTCATTGGATCATATTTCAGGCTCAAATGAGTGGAATCCGTTCTGTTGCTTTGGCACTAGCTAGCCGTAATACTTCGACCTAGGAAATGACCCCAACTCCACAAAGAGCTTCGTCCGCATCCTGAAGTAGAGATGAAAGAGACCCGCTAGACTTCGTCATGGTGGAGCAGTAACGGTCCACAAGAGACAATCAAGCGAAGACTGTCTTACGGACAACTACGCCGGCTTGGGGGGCGAGGTAATGTCCGTTGGGTTGAGGAACATACAGCTCCATTACGATTAGGCTGGCTGTCCCAGGTGAGATGCCTCCGCCATTCAGACGTATGCCAATTGGACTACTGCGGAGCGTGGCAACAGTTCTAGACAACCGAGGAGCGGCAAGGTTGGACGTTGGGGAGGAGAGGTGATCGGTCGAGGGGTCCAGGGAGACACGCCCATCGGAAGAGACATATCCTTGGAAAGAGCCCAGCAGGGACCTATTCAACTTCGCGCGTTCGTCGCCCAAAGGAGGTTAAATTTAGAGGGTTGAGAGAGCTACAAGACAAGCCTGACCCGTCGCGCCTCGTCAAGATTGCCAGAACGGGTTAGAGCCAAAGGCGGGGAGGTTGGGCTTTGCTCCCACCTTCGCGTGCACGTTGCCTGTGTGTTCGCGCAAGAACGCGTCCTTCCAGAACCGCCTAATTGGTTGTCGCTCAGTTGGAGACGGGTGCACAGTCAAAAGGTAAATCTTGTGTAAGTGCGTCCTTAGATCGCGGCGAGGAGAAAGGAGGCGTCTGGCTGAATGGGGATAAAGGCTGCCTAGCCAACCCCCCGCGCGGCGACTTAATGTCAAAAGCAAAAAAGTCGTGTGCGGTATAGACTCTGCTTGGAAGCTAGACCTTGGCCTTGCGGGAGAGAACTTCTAGCTGTCAAAAGAAGCACGTTCCAGTGTGAAAGTGACTTGTCGAGTGGCAGGAAGCCTGTCAAAAAGCAAACTTTTCCAAAGTGGAAAGGATGCTCACTCGTCGATCTTGGAAGTTTAAACGGGAAAAGGAGAGCTTTGAGAGCCGCCGCTATGACCAGCCAGTAGGGAATTTACCGGGTCGAAAGGACACTTCAGAAACGCTCGCCGAATGTCTCGGGATCCCACAGCAATTCGAGGGTAATTGATGGTCGACAAGTCCGCGAGACGTCAGCCCCTGGCGGTTGCCTCCACCTCGCGCCCGAAAAGCGTGAGTAAATTAGGAAATAAAGAAGAGATTTCCTTCTTTTTTTGAGGTCCATGTCTTTACAGACAACAATTGCAAGGGGTGGGAGTGCGCCGCGTGCCGAGTGAGACACGCCAAATTCAAGTGATCGATCGAAACGAATGAGGTCGGCTTGCCCGAACGCCGAGCTCCGAGCGTCGGGGAAGGAAATAAATGGAACCTTTTTTAAGGTATTTTGTCGGCGTGAGTTGTTCATCTCGGGCTGACATGTTCGGCAAGACATTCTGGCGGACGGTGCTTTTGACTGGAGATGGCAGGTACCGGATGCGGCCCGATCGTGAAAGGCGACGACGTCAGCGCGATTGTTCAACCAACCCCGACCGAGTAGGACTCGTTAGGTCGGATTGCAAAATCAGGATGGGTTCTTCTCCGCCGTTTGCGCGAAACTGCTTCTCGTCAACCAGGCACCCCGAGCCTCTCGGAAAGCAGGGCACGCCGTACACGGCGCCGACCTATCCGCCCCGTTTACCTTTTCACACTTGTTAAAGACGGTCCAGAAGACGGTGCACTAATACTAACCGCAGATCTCCGTGCAGAGATTTCCCAACGGCGGAGGAAAGATCCAAACGTACACTGTTGTCCCTCTCCCTTGCTCTCGAGTCCTTCGACTTTCGAAAAGGGTATCAGGTAATGAGGGAGGAGAAAGGGTGGTTCTAGTTCCACGGCCGGAGAACGTGTCATCCTGATCCTTATTAGGCAGGCCAGAGGTAATAATGACCAAAAGCTCTCTCGGACTTTGCCAGTCCATGTCCCAGTTGTCCATATGTTGTCCGCAAAAATGTGGCGAGTTAAACAAGCTCCCATCGTCCTTCCCGGAGCCTAGTTCCAGACCGGCCAAGGTTTTCTGCTTTGGGATCTCAGGTACATTCGTTCGCGATTTCGAGCCGTTCATATCTGCCTCCGGCGATTCGACACCTCAGGTGGTGTGTATGGGCTTTGCCGTCGGAACCTCGTCCCGGTGGCATCGAGTGCGCTGCATGGGTACAAACCTCTCTAGCCCCCTGAACGTGGCGAAAAAGTGAAAAGCAAAGAGAGTTTCCCTCCCTCGATGATCGGCCGTTCCCGATGGCCTCGACATGCCCAGCTCGGGCAGTGACACCGCTGAGCAAGAAGACTGATCATGCCCTCCACCTCCACCGCCTTGGAAGGACTTCTGCAAAGCACCACATGCCACCGTGCTTAATTTCGGCACGCGGGATGATAAGTTAAGCTCTTTGCCGCTCCGAGGGGAAGACAATTGACACACGCCATACGCTTCCTTTCTGACTGAGCTGACTGAGCGGGTACTTCCTTGCCTCGGGGAACATCCTGTGCAATCGGAATTATACACGGGGGTCGAGTTAGGTCGAGAATCAAGCTTTTGGACCGAGGCATATGACTGTTCGTCCCTCCCCGACCGGCCATGGATGTCTCGGTGTTTTCGAGATATACAGTGTTTACCTCCGGATTGGGATATCGATCTGCGTTAAACTCCTCCGACGAGCATATCAAGCGCCCGACGCACAGGCGGTGCTACCCCCCGGCATGCTTTACCAACCGGACCCGCGCTTTGGAGTTTCGTTTCAGGCAAAGCGAGGCGACTAGTGCGCTTTAGACCAATAAAGCAGGTACGGACGGGGTGCGCCAGCTAGGTGGCTTGGCGCATGTCACAAGTGAGTACGGGGCTTGGGAGCGGTCCCAGTGAGTCGGAGTGCGCGCTGTGACGAACGACGTCACGGACGTCCGGGTGAGAGCGGTGGAGGTAACAAGCAACGTCGAAGAGTCCTTCGAGTCGAGTCGACCAAGAAAGGAAAGTTTGCGAGCAAGGGGGAAAAAAGAAGATCTGGACTTGTGCGTTGACAAGAGTCCCTGTTGTCCATAAGGGTGACAGGCAAGATCTGAAGACAATACACAAATCCACCCCTGATTTGCCTTTTCGTAAAGAAGGGGAAAAGTCAAGATTTCAGATCTCAGCAAAACTCCGTCGGCGGACTTTGCAGGATACAGAGATCAGGTAAAGGGCTGCGCGCGCAAGGAGAGCGAACAGAGGGCTGCACCGGGTGCGCCTAAGCTCTGGTACGGCGCGTGTTACATCCCGTAAAGCGTACAAAAGGGAAGCCAGGTTCAACGGAGAGGTTGTCAAGTTTGGGTCGTTTGACCTTTCCGTCCCTTGAAGAGCTGTTCTTTGAAACAAAGAAAGCCCAACCTAGACCCCATTTGCACGTAACGGCGTACTCGAAATGATAACTCCGCGCAGACATGGAAACGTCCACGGAGAAACACAGAAGACGAGGGGAGGTGGGTTGGGGAAGACGGAGAGGTTTTGGGTTGGGCGAACAAACTTGCAAGCGAGATGACGGTGTTGGCGCGTTACGACATGGGTTCGGAAGAAGGGGGAAATGGGATGATGATGCCTGCGTGGGTTGAGGAGGGTAATGGGTAAATTGATGGAGTATATTTGCTTCCCGGCCTTGGTCGCCTTGATCGACCCAGAAGACGCAGCCTTGCACGGAACACGAAGAAGATGATGGGGTCGGAAGCAGTAAGGCAACGAGCAACTTCCCGCTGGTGCTCGCTGCCTTTTTGGAGCTGCCGCTTCTCGACGGGATTCTCACTAGCGGAAGAACGTCGCAGCATTTCGTCTCCGATTATTTTCTTGCTTGATATTGCAGTGTTGGTTCCATTCATGACCCACTCATGACATGAATTGCCCCCCACCATCAACGCGGCGCGGAGGATGCTCGCCGGGGAAAGAGTGGACAAAGCGATCCTCACCTATTGCCATTTCACGCTCTGCTTTTAGATCACCGGATCAACCGCACAAATTGGCCGGAAACGGCGAGCAGAACCAGAGACGGGAAAAAAGGCTAAAAATGCTTGGGGCACACACGCAAGTTTGCAAGGCCACTGCTGGGTGCGACGTCATTCTCTGATCGTGGCTTTGAGATAAATCACCTTGCATGTCGGGCAGGGGCAAGGCATGAGAGCACACGCTAGAGGAGGGCCAGCCAATGGTGCGCCACATCTAACGACAATGCATGGCAATTTTGATGGGCGTGTGCAATGCCGTAGCATGACATGATGTTAGAGCGCGTGAGCAAAGGACCGTCCGCGCCCTTTCCTTATTCCGCAATGACCGATCGCGTGGCGTTCCGTTCCAGCCAATGGCGGGTGCGGGGTCGGGTAGCTTTTTCCACATTATTTATTTTTTATTTCGTAACTTTTCCCCACAGGGTAGTGAAGGGTTGTCCATACCGGCGGCAACCTTAATGTCCGCGCCCTTTTCATAATGCAAATTGAGAGGCTTTGCTTGAGAGAAGGAGGCCGAAAAAAATCCGGCTGTTTTATTCGTCCGTCGCACTGCGCTCTGAACGAGAAGAGACAAGGCAGAAGATCGATGGAGAGGGGGGTGAAACCTCGACCCGGTCCGTGCCCGGTCTCTGGAAAAAAGGTGAGATGTTCCGTTGCGTCGGGTTCGGGCCAGTGGCGGGGACTAACCCAAATTATCGGAGAGGTGAGGCGAGCATAACCCCCTTTTAGTATCGAGATGACCGCTCCGTCCCTTGCTTGGATTGGCCACAAGTCCGACCAGCTTCCGATCTCGATCTACGCCCGCCACGACCCATTCTAACGTACTTGACCATATAGAGCGTTGGGACTCCGACGATCATTATGTACGCTGGAAAGAAGAAAGGAAGTGGGGAAAAGAAATTTTCATTATAAAAAAAAATAGGGCGGATATGTTTGAGAGTGGGAGAGAGGTGTCCGTAAAGGAATGAAATTGGAAATGGCAAGTAGACGAGAATGTTGTGGGTCTCCGTTTTCTCGACGTTCGTCTG
>WSTX01000201.1:0-15076 GCA_019633405.1 Tulasnella sp. 408 | reverse complement strand
CGGAGCCGAAATCTCTCGCCACGGAATCCGCAGGAGCCAAGCTCCTCATCCTCGACTTGAACGGCACGCTTCTGTACCGAAAGAAATCCCACCATTCGGGCGTCAAGAGACCATACCCGCGCCCATACATCCCTGCCTTCCTCTCGTGGATCTTCCACCCGGACAACGCTTTGGAGACCATGATTTGGAGCAGCGCTCAGCCGGAAAACGTGAGCCGCATGGTTCAAGCCTGTTTCGGCGAGACGTATGAACCGAACTTGAAGGTCATCTGGGCAAGAGATACATTAGGCCTAAACAAGGCGCAATATTGTAAGTGGATAATCTTGGGCTTAGACTGCTCTGGCATGGTTATTTACTTGCATCCCATTGCCTACAGATCAGAAAGTCCAAACCGTCAAGAACCTAGACGTCGTATGGAACCAACTACCCTACTCCGTCGGAAACACCCTGCTCATCGACGACTCCCCGCTCAAAGCTCACATGCAGCCGTACAATCACATCGTCCTCAAAGAGTATGACCACCAGCTCTTCGTGCGCAGGCTAGACCCGGAAGCGCCGAAGGATGATACCCTCCTATCCGTGATCGGGCTGCTCTCGGAAGCGATCAGACAGAGCAATGTCGCGCACTGGATCCGGGAAGGAGGCCCGATGAAGCCACCAGGGTTCGAGGCACCCGAACAGTCTATATTACAACCGTCCCCCAACACCCCCAAGCCTACCGAAAAGGGCAAGGAAGCAGCATCCCCAGAACATTCTCCAAGTCTCAGCAGATCCCTCACGTCCAGCCCCGTCTTGGGCAGCAACGCCGACATCCTACCCGACCGCGAGGTCGCAAACATGGTTGCTAGCGAAACGCTCTGGTTCCAAGACCAAGCTATCGCGGCTGCTTGGGCGCAGATCGGAACGGCGGAGCTGGAACGGCTGGACATACCGGCTGAGGTCGGGGCGATTGATGGTGTGGGTGAACCCAGCACGCTTGAAAACGTGCCGGGAAACATAGGTGAGATTCGGTCTTCTCTTTCCCTTGGCAGCCATCAATTCTAAGTCGTTCTTCTTCAATGATTAGGGGAAACTCGGTAACCTGAAGGACCGTTGGTGAACTAACTGAATCGACAACCCCGATATAATCACCATCTTCGACAAACTCTACTGGCCAGCGGACAGAGTCCAAGCATTTATATTGTTTCCGTAGCCCAGATCGAATCGTGGAAAGATAATTTACCGTATTGTCCAAATTTGGAATATGCCAGAGTAACGAAGTATAGTACGAGAAGAAGAGAGAAGGAAGCGGAGAACATGTGACTTATGAGAGACCACAATACCATTCAAGAGATGAAGCTCAACCCGACCAGGCTCGGTGTACAAGCGATTTTCGGCCTAAGTTGGTAAAGGAACGACTGAGGGACTCTGAACACATTGTTCCGATCCCTAGGCCTAGCAGCCTTCAACTGCTTCAGGGGGTCCATATGCCTGCCAAAGTACAAGGACTGCCATTGCGCCGCGGTCAACGTCGGGTCGATGTAGCTCTGATCTAACAGAGGGGAAGCGACAGTGTGGGTCAGTCACTTGTTTTCGAAATGCAGAACTATTCTGCCGTACACGCAGCCGAAGCGTTCGGATTGAGACTCGACTCAAGCCGTTTATGAAGTCGATCCCGCTTTTCCCGACGCACGCTTTATGCCCATATTTGCACGAGTGACCGTAGATTTGGAAGTTGAGCACGGCTGAGCGGTGTGCGTAGGCCGTAGCGTCTTCTACGACGTCAGAGACTGAACCGCCATACACTGTAACGCTCTTCGTGTCAGTCAAACTGCGCGACGAGACAAGGTGCGAGTGGACGTGCTGTCAATGAGAACCCACCACAGCACTGGTGCGGAGTTTCGCTGTTGCGTCATGTAGATGACCCACTTGGTGATGACTGCTTGACTGTACGCCATATTGGAGAGGAGTAACTAGGGAAATTGAGGAGCATGGCTTAAAGTGGATGACATTCATGACACCCGGAAGACTCTATCCTCATTTTGGCGAAGAAATCATCGTAGTCGTCCGGCCCACTCGTATTCAGCGATCCCGTGAACTCGGTCAAGCCTCCGTACTAATCGCGGTTCGCCGTCCTCAGCGATATCCCCGTATCAGCAAGGAACCAACTCTGCAAAGGGCCGATATCGCTATCAAAGGCCGTCTGAAAGTCGTAAAACGTGCCCATGATGGAAACGTATACGCGGCCGTTGCAGACGCCGATGTTCGCGACGCGTTGGAGCTGCTTGGCCAGCTTGGACACCGCGAAGTTCATGAACGCTTGGATGATATGCACGGCTTGGGTGTTTGAGAGGGATGATGAGAAGGTGTCCCAGTAGTTGACCAGATTCGCAGGAGCGGGGAGGGCGTTAAAGGTCCACGCGGTGACGATGCCGTAGGATGGGGCGGCACCTCTAATGGCCTACGGAACCGAAAATCAGAGCGGCCGTTTCGTACTACGCGCGACGTAAACGTACCAAGAAAGGTCTGTGTTACTCTGAGCTGGAGCGGTCACAACGCTTCCATTCGCGATGGCGACCTCTGCAGAAACTACGCGGTCGAGCAAGAGACCGGCGGTCCGACCGTAGAACCCGAAACCGCCAACCAAGGTGTGCCCACCGGTCCCCACCCACAAGAAAAGACGCATAAGCACCCCAGCTGATCTCAAAATGAAATGGAACTCGCTTAAAGACATGTTCCGTGGGGTAGCGCTCGTCTGCCGTTGTCTTAAATGTACTGGGCAAGATCGCCAAGACGGCCTCCCGTTTGGGAGGCGGTCAAGCCACTAGAATGATCGACGGAAATAGACTTCATGGACGAGAGGCTCACGACCAACGGCCAATCTTAATCTCCTAAGCCGTGCGAGGCACAAGAATGTCCTCCTGAGCGAGCCACTACGGGGGCTTTGGCTGTTGCTGCACATTTCACGACGATGGAGAATTCATCTTTGGTCTTCCTACATATGGATCATTGTTGTAGAGAAGGCAATATCAAGAGCCGGAGTCTTCCCAAGCCAGAGGAGATGGTAACGGAGATGATAATATTGGTGGGGACGAGATTTTAGGGGAGGACTCTAACCGTGATAGCCTCGGCTAGCATCGCTGTAGGGTCTTCTGCAAGCGCTCTAGTACGCCACGTCTCCCATCGCGATTCGGTGAACGCTCTCGTTGCCTTGACGAACTTCGCAATCGCCTCGATCCCCTTCTGGGTGCGGAAGAGTTAAGCACGCCGTAGGACCCACCGTGGCGTCTGGACGCCTGGCACAGTACTCGGTAACTAAACACGTGGTTCGCGTGTTTGCAAGTGATGTCCGCAGTGGCAGGAAGAGCGCTCTGACATGATTGGTCCAAAACAGCAGGAAACGGGTTTGTGGCGGACGTAAGCGGTCATTGGTCATTCGCACCGGAAGCGGAACAGTGGCCTGGGCGCTGGGGTTCTTGAAGGAGTTTTCCTTTCCCTCACAGTACTGCTACACTCCAGCGTCGGTGCATCAAACAACCCACCAATGATACGACACAAGAAAATTTATATACTACTACAATCCCAGAAGCTCAGCCATGAGGACTTCAACGATGATCCGGAAGTGCTCATGGGTCTTCCTCCGGCGGAGAAGAAAACCGAGTTCTGGAAACGCTACGACCGCCAGGCAGACACCCACGATAACAAGATGACCGATGACCTCAGTGAAAATCTAGACGTGCTATTAATCTTTGTGAGCTCACCGACTCCGTCGACGGGGCTTGTAAAGTAGGGCTATGAGCGCTGACCACAGCATGGAATACAGGCTGCTTTGTTCTCCGCAATCAACACGGCATTCATTTCCTTCACTATGCCAGGCCTTGCGTCTGATCCGCTGACTGAAACTAATACACTCCTCCGCCTTCTAGTCATGAGGGCAGACAACAATACTCTTGGACCGGCCGACCTATCTACCCCGTTTACTCTCTCTTCCAACTCCGTCATTGTCAATTGCTTGCTTTACGCCAGTTTGAGCTGCAGCTTGCTTGCTGCGGTCGTTGCAATGATGGCGAAAGAATGGTTGCAGAGCTTTGACCGGACAGGACAAACGGGGCCGTTGGAGGAACAGGGTCGATTCCGGCAACGCAAGTTCAACGGAGTGGAGCAATGGCATTTGGGACCAATCATCCGATCACTCCCAAACATACTCCTGCTGTCGGTCATCCTCTTCTTTGCGGGAGTTTGCCTTTTCCTTTTTCCCGTCAACAAGGCGGTCGCAGGTGTTGTGATTGCATTTTCCGGCGGCGGGGCCATCTTGTGTGGTGGAACCATAGTCGCGGGCGCCACCTCTCCGCTGTGCCCATATCAATCTGCTGCATCTCGTGCATTGAAACGTATGGGACTTTTGTTTTCCTTTCGATGGTGGAAGGGTCAGGCAAAGGCAGTTGTCGATCTTGTAGTCCAAAGATTACCAAAGCTTGCTCGAACGACCTTTGATGCCACCGCGGTCATGCAACCGACGCCAACTGCGCTTCTTTCAACAATACCAAACGAAGCTGGTACTTCCGGGGAGGCAGAGGTTGCACAGGCGGCTGGTTGGCTTCTTGGGACAGCCTCTAGTCGCGCAGATCAAATAGCTGCAGCCCAGTTCATATGCACTCTAGGCAGAACCGCAGATGTTTTTGCCTTCCAGGACCCGGAAACTCGGCGGCGCCTTGTTTTCCTCACGGGTGAAGCGTTCGACATCTGGTATTCTCAACGAACACAAAGTAATCGGGAGATAGCAGAGCTGTTGGGATTGGTATTATGTCGTGTCCTTCTCCAACCCGGCAAGTACGGTGCTAAACGGGAAGATCTAGCCAATCTTCAGCTATATCAGTCAGGGAGTTTCGGGGGATCCTTTTTGCGAGAATTCGGGGTTGCTTCAACAAGCTACGTGTGTCATGGGTTCGAAGACCAAGAGATTATGCTTCATATTGCCTTCCTATTAGCGAGCACAAGCGAGGGCACAGTCATCCCAGAATACCCCTGGACCGGGCTGTCACGGCTTTTCTTGACCCAAAACATCCCTCATCTAGTCGATGTTCTTTTGGGCATATGGGCGCAGATATTTTGCAACTTCGACACTAAAAACAGGTCTTTCGATCGATCCCACATAGATGGGGAGCCTGTGAGCGAACGTGATAACGAGTGAGTGCTATTACTCAGTTCTGCGCAGCACATGTTTGGCTAATAAACTTGATTTGCAGAACTGTTCTTGTCCGAGAATTATCAGGTGCCGTAATCTCTGGCACGAGAGTTCTGTCCTCACTTCGGGGCAATCTGCAATCTGAGCGACATGCAATGCATGGTTACACCGCGTGCTTGCGAAGGGCCGGTGAACTCTCCCCTCAAATTCCCCAGCATGAGGTGACCAAAGTGATCCACGGTATTGTAAATTTTATATTGTCGTATGTTGACCCTTTGGCATCATCAAACCTCGAACAACCCGACTCGGAATTGGTCAGAGTCTCAATTGAGGCCGTCCTCGGATTGCAAGCTTTCATTGGCAGGGATACCAACGGGCGCGACGTTCGTATTTCCCGGGATCCGCGGGCTGAGGAACGTCGAATTGATGACCTTATTGATGCTGCTGTTCGCATCATGTTCGATGACTCTGAAAGACTTACCCATTCGGAGCTGTTTCCAAGGCCACAACCCCAAACGTTGGCTTGGTTCCGGGCTCACGCCCTGGCCTCGGAGGAGGGGGTATGGGAGGGGGTGCGAGCGCAGGCGCGGGAGCGGGAGCGGGCGCGGGCGCGGGCGCGGGAGTGGGAGCGGGAGCGGGAGCGGGAGCGGGAGCGGGCACGGGCGCGGGAGCGGGAGCGGGAGCAGGAGGAGCGGAGGCAACGGACACCGTGGCTGCGGGTGAGGAGGCCGGTGTGGGACCGGGACCGGGAGGAGGCGTCGGGGGTGTGGGAGTTGTGGGAGGATGCGGAGCGAGAGGTGGAGCAAGCGGCGGAGCGGGCGCTGGATGGGCCCCATCCAGCGCTGCGTGGGCCGTTGCGCAAGGCGCTGTTCCAGACGTGGAAAGAATTGATCTACGGCGGGAAGTACCACCGCGTTGGGGGCGACGCGCTGCACGACATGCTGCGCGACGGGTTGGTGGACACAGTTGTGGACGAGTTCGTGGACGCAATGGTGGACCAGCTGCCGAGCAGGCTGCGCGGACAAGCATTGGAGCTGGCCAAGCTTCTCGCCCGACGTCTACGGGTTGAGTCGTCCATTTTGAGAATACTGCTATGGGTATGTAAGACATCTGCCAACCAGGGCGATCATTCAGACAAGCGCAAGATCTTCGTTTCAAGCTGCCGCCTATGGGCTCCTTTGGAGACAAGAGTTGACTTCACAATCAACGGGATAGAGTGGGGCATGGACGGTGAACGACTCACCGTCAATGATGGCAATTGGGACAAGCTCCTAACATCCGACGACTTGAACGGCATGGTTGAATTTGCGGAGGACCTTCAAAAGGATCGGAAAGAGTCCGAATTTATCACCCATGGAGCTGATGTCGGAATCAATCGACTATACGTTCATTTCAACCGACGAGTCGACTGGAATTACGACCTGTACGATCTTCGAGAACAGCGCACGTTCTGCCCTCGGTCAAGGGGAAAGGGGCTTGGATTGATGTGGTAGCTTTGTGTCTTGTTTCTTGTACTTGTAGGACTCAACTACTTTGGGCCGGTAGTCAGTCGGGATTTGTAGTGAGATTTCATTCTGCTGTACACCGCCGCGCGATCAAGTTGTAGCATGCGGGCTCATTAGGCCAGGACTTAGCATAAGCTGAAACTGGATGATTCAGGGATATGTATATAATTGCTCCGGAGTCCGCAAGTCGGCTCGGTTCAGGGATGACAGGGGGTTCGTGGGGTTCGGTGACCTTATGAATTCTCCCCCCGAGAGCACCTATGATTAGTAGTCTATATCAGGAGGGTCCGCTTCCACCTTCAAGACTATCGATAAAGACAAGGAAGGAGCATCCTCAGAACGTTCTCCAAGTCTCAGCAGGTCTCTGACTTCCAGTCCCGTCGTGGCCAGCAACGCCGACATTCTACCCGACAGCGAGGCGGCAAACATGGCTGCCAGCGAAACCCTTTGATTCCAGGACCAAGCTATTGCAGCTGCTTGGGCGCAGATTGGGAGGGCGGAGCTGGAACGGTTGGCCATCGCAGCTGAGGTCGGAGCGATCGACGGAACGGGGGGACCCAGCACGACCGAAAACATGCCGGGAGTCGCACCTGGTGAGATTCGGCACTCTTTGTCCCTTATTGAAAGTCAGTTCAATTCGACGTTTTATGATTGATAAGAGGAACCTCGGCAACATGGAAAATCCTTGATTTAACTGAACCGACAACCGCGATATAATCGCTGCCTTGGACGAACTCTACCGGTCAGCGGATAGAGTCCAGGCACCGAAATTGTTTCTGAAGCCCAAAATCGAACCGTAGAAAGATAATTTACCGTATTGTCCAAATTTGTAATATGCCATAGTAACGAAGTACAGTACGACGTAAACCCAAAAAGAGAGAGCGAGCGAGCGGAGAACATGTGACTTCGGCACCTTATGAAAGATCACGACACACTTAAGAGATGAACTTTAACCTGCTCAGGCTAGATATACAAGCGACCTTCGGCCTACTATGGCAATGGGATCGATTGGGGGAATCTGAACACGTTGTTCGGATCCCAAGCAGCTTTCAACTGCTTCAGGCGGTCCATATGCCCGCCAAAGTACAACGACTGCCATTGCGCCGCAGTCAACGTCGGGTCGATATAATTCGGATCTAAAGGAGAAGCCAGCAAACACGAGTCAGTGACCTTGTTTGTTCGAAATCGGACCACAATCTCCCTTACAAGCAGCCGAAGGGTTCGGGTCGAGGCTCGACGTCAAGCCGTTGATGAAGTCGATCCCGCTCTGCCCGACCCACGCGTTATGCCCGTCGTTGGACGAGTAGCCGTAGATTTGGAAGTTGAGCACGGCTGAGCGGTGCGCGTAGGCCGTGGCGTCTTCTGCGACGTCGGAGACCGAACCGCCGTACACTGTTCCGCGTTCGCGTCAGTCGAGGTGCGCACGATCAAGCTAAGCGAGAGGGAGACGTACTGTCGATAAGAACCCACCATAGGACTGGTGCGGAGTTTCCTTGTTGCGTCATATAGTTTACCCAGTTCGTGATGGCGGCTTGACTGTACGCCGTGCTGGAGAAGAGGGACTAGGGGAAATTAAGGGAACGGACCATAGTGTCAGCATGTGGCTTCAATCCCACCGAATAGCTTCCATACTCACTTTGGCGAAGAAATTATCGTAGTCGTCCGGTCCACCCGTATTCAGCGATCCCGTGAACTCAGTCAACCCTCCGTACCAATCGCGGTTCGTCGTCCTCAACGACATCCCGACGTCACCAGGGAAGGAGCTCTGCAGCGGGCCGATAGCGGTGTTGAAGTCCGCCTGAGAGCCGTAAAACGTGCCCATGATGGAGACGTATACCCGGCCGTTGCTGACGCCGATGTTCGCGACGCACTGGAGCTGCTTGGTCGGCTTGGACGCCGCGAAGTTCATGAACGCCTGGATGATCTGCACGGCTTGCGTGTTTGAGAGCGACGAGGAGAAGGTGTACCAGTAGTTGACCAAATTCGCAGGAGCGGGGAGGGTGTTGAAGGTCCATGCAGTGACGATGCCGTAGGATGGGGCGGCACCTCGAATGGCCTACGGAACCGAGAATCAGAGCTGCTCTTTCGTACCTGCGCGCGATGTAAACCTACCCAGAAGAGGTCTGAATTACTCTGAGCTGAAGCAGTCACAACGCTTCCATTCGCGATTACGACCTCAGCCGAAACGACGCGGTCGAGCAAGAGGCCGGCGGTCCGACCGTAAAGCCCGAACCCGCCATACGCGGCGTGCCCACCGGTCCCGACCTAATAGAAAACACGCTTAAGCACCCCCGCTGGTCTCAAGGACGAGATGGAACTCACGTAGGGACAAGTTCCGTGGGGTAGCGCTCGCCTGCCGTTGTCCCAAATGTACTGAGCGAGATCGCCAAGACGGTTTCCCGTTTGGGAGACGGCCAAGCCGCTGGACTGATCGACGGAAATAGACTTCATGGACGAGAGGTCCACGACCAACGCGCCATCTTGACCTCCTAAGCCGTACGCTGCATAAGAATGCCCTCCGGAACGAGCCACTACGGGAGCTTTGGCCGCTGCGGCGCACTTAACGACGAGGGATACTTCGTCTTTGGTTTTCCTAGAAATCATCGTCGTGGAAGAGCGATATGAGGAACGGAACACACCGGTATTAATCCAAGGTGACTTACGGATAGACTATTGCTGCAGGCTTGTAAGAGAACCGTCTGTTGAACGCTAGTGATGCATCCCCGTATCCCGAGCTAGAAGCGGTCATGGTCCGAACGCCGAGGTTCGCGAGGCAAGAGTTGAGGATGCGCGTAGACCCGACCTCGCAAGTCTGAGCGAGGGCGAGGCAAGCAAAAACGATGCTGAGAAGAGCGCCGTTCGTCGCGGCCGCCACCCATTTTCGGAACATGTTGTTCGGAGGAGGAGGATGCGGGATGAGCAAAAGAGTGTAGGGAGAAGAGAACGTAGTTTATATCGATACTCAGAGATATGGGAAATGAGCGTGTTGTAGTTAGAACATGAGTCTAAGGGCGCTGCAGCGTCTAACCGGGAGGTTCGATGGAAAAGGTGGGTGGAAAGGTTTGTTTGGCCGATGCCACGAGACAGGCGACGCCACAATTGGTGGGAGCCGACCCCTGACAAGCAAGGAACCAGGGTTCAACAAAGCTTGGCGCCCCTGATCTCCGCTCCGAGCAAGCCGAAACCGAGTCTCCTCAGGCAAGTACATTCAAAGCACTCGAAGAACTGACCTTGTGGTGCGAACTAGCAGGGGCAGGTCTGTGGGTTGTCACAAACGCAGTGCAGATCGATGTGCAATTGTTGCTATTCTTGGAGGGTCAGCATGTCCGTCCGGCCCCGCTATCTCTGGGCGCTAGAGCATTCAATTACTTACTCTGTCGCACACCGCCGCGTGAACAAGTTGTATTATGCGAGGCAATTAGGCCATGACGTCGCATAAGTTGAAACGTGGTGATTCATGGATATGTAGATAAGCGCCCTACCAGTTTAGCGACGTTGCTGGCATACGCCGATACACGTTTTTCTGCTAATCATAGGCGTTCTCTGAGGAGAATTCACAAGGCCACCGAGCCACACGAACTCCCTCATTCACTCGCGCAAAAACTCCGCACTCGGCAGAACTTTTCCTGAAACCTTTTCAAAACACGCACCGATCACTAGTCACATCCTCCGTTACCTTAACCCCCGTAGCCTATTCAATCTACTCTCAACTACCGCCAAGTCTCCTTACACCTTCCCAAATAAACACAACAGCAATTAAATTGCCTCCATATTGTTTCGGGCACTGCTTGACCCGTCCGAACCACGTGTCTTGTCGCGCTCCAGAGTACATCGACCGTCCGAAAGGGATAGCACACTGCGCAGAAAAACCTTGGTCCCATCAATTAAGCACATGGGAGGTATTATATTATCAACACTGGCTGTATGTGTTTGGTTGACAGCGATATCGTGGCGAAACGGGCAGTGAGCGTCACAAGCCTGAGGGCTTTGTCATCGGACGCGCTCGGTAGAAGCCAACTGGCTTAGAGTATCAAGCACAGGAAGGATATGATGGTCGTGATCGTCTTTCTCCCCGAATGTTGAAACAAAACATGCATCGGTCAGGCAGTCGCGGTCCTCCGTCGATAATCCCACGGTTGAATGGGAGGGCTGCCAGGCGCCATCGGTGACCAACTTGAAAAGGTCGTCGGAACGACGACCGAGGGTGGGTTTCTCGGGAAACCGATTGGGCTATTAAATCTCAAAGAATGGCAGTATCTGTTTTCTGCGATGCTGTGAAAGCCTCGTGTTCGGCGGCTCTCGTCGCCGAGACGCCCGTCTCGGTGGGGACGCAGCTTCTTCATACCGTTCTGTTGGCCTTATGGAATGTAAACGCTGATAAGCGCCATTATTTGCAGCGACTCGTTACCCTTATTTTGGCCGGCTCTATGGCATGAACTTGACTCCCGACCGCATATTTCTGGTGAACTACGAGGGAAGGTGGACCGTTGTATTGGTCATTCTGAGATATCACGCTAACCACGGGGAGAGTATATCCTCGGGGACTCGAAAATACCAGACTTTGGTTAAGGGCTGAGGAGCAATCCAATGTTACTGGTACTGACATAGCTCGAAGATGCAACACGCGTACGTCTAAGGGATGGAAGAACCCCCACAAAGGTTTGTTAATGGGAGACACATAAGTGATCTTCGACAACGCGAAAATCATTTGCATGCATCATCCCGTCGGATTAGGTTACGACGGCACTGGGATGGTAGAGGCAGAAGAAGACAACACCATCCCTGCGCGTTCCTTGTCCTGCTTCCAGCCCTTCACCGTCCCTTACGGTAATCACCTAGCTCAGAATATCTCCGTATGTTGCTAACAAATGACCCGTAGGTTGCACCTTGCCGAAGACTCCCGGAGCCGGCTCCTGAAGCTAAGCTTCGTGGTGGCTGCGGCCCCGGCCACAAAGTTTTTCCTGAGAAATTCGACGCCTCACCGCAAGGTAACTGAAAGACGAATCTCGTGCCGTTGTCTGAGTTCTCTCAAGGCCTTCATTGGGAGCTGCCTCTTACTTAGAAAGCCTGTGTTCCGGTTGTCGCGAGGTCAACGTTGACCGTTTTGCCTTGACACCACGCAAATCACTGAACATGAAGAGGAAGGAAGAAAATAAATATATAATTAGGGGGCGAAGAGTATTCTAGTGATAAAACAAACAGAATTATAACAAAGACGAGTGAACGTGTGACGATGATATGCGGCTTGGGGAGGATGCTGATGGATGTGAGGTGTGGGAGGGAAGGCAATGTGCAGGGAGAAAACAGGTTTAGAAAAGGATACGAATGATAAGGTCAGCCGGAAAGAGAGAGGAGCAATTATGGAAGGTGGCGTGAAGGGGAATGATCGCGATGACAAAAAAAGGTAATATCGGGCCAAGGCACACTCGAACGAGTAGCATTGCGCTTAATGCTGTTGTTTGTTAAGGACTGCGGAATGGAGGGGTTGAGTGCGACAAACCTCTGCTGCATGTTTGGGCGAGGGATACTGTTCATGTGGAGGGAGGAGGGAGGAGGGGGTGATAGATAAGAAGAGGCAAATTGTCTCTTCGAGCGCCGCATCGGCGGAAGCCTGTGCTGCACGCCCAAACGAGCTCGCGGTGCCGCCTTTAGCAGTACCCATCAGCGAAGAACCCAGAAGCAGTGAAAGGAAACGAGAATGAAGGAGCATGAAACAATAAAACTGAGAACCACGACGAAACATATATTGCGTTAGGTGGCCCATCGGCGCAGGCCTGTGCTGCACACCCGAGCGAGCGATACTGCCTTAAGCAGTACCAATGGACCACGGACTGCAAGCGACAAAGAGAAGAAGTGAATAGAGAAGGGAGACAGAAAGAGAGAGGAAAGGGAAAAAGTGAAAGGAAAACACTCTTACCTAATACTTACCAACGCCGATGATTAAACGCATTCCCTGGTCGAGTGGCGCATCGGCTGGAGCCTGTGCTGCACGCTCGAACAAGTGAAACCGTGGCGAGCGGCGCTGACGTCCGAAAAAAAACAGGGGCGATGGAAAGAGAGGGGGAAGGGAGAAATGGTGAAAGGGAGAATAGACGGGAAAGTGACAGTAAAACCGATGGTTGAACCTATCCCTCGCCGGACGGCGCATTGGCTCAGGCCTGTGCTGCACGCCCGAGCAAGTGGTCCCGACTTCAACATGCGGATTGGCGATGATATCAACGAGCAACGGGGAGAAAAAAGGAACGGGAAAGAAAGGGGTAATACAAACCGAAAGCGATGTCAGATTTATTTTTTTTGTGGGGGTTTTTTTTTTTTTGCTCGTTGACCGGCGCATCGGAACGGGCCTGTGCTGCACGGTCACATTGATCGAGACTTGCCGAAGGTAGAGGACGACAAGGGGAAAGAGAGAGAGACCGAAGAAGAAAAGGCGAAAAAAGAAGAAAAGAATACTTACCAACGTCCATGACCAAACGTACTCCCTTGCCGATCAGGGATACCGAAGGTGCTTAGAAGATCCTGGGGTATTCGTCACAGAGGTTCATTTGGACCAGCTTCAAGTACGCCTGATTCTGTGCAGCTTCTTGGCGCTCCACGTCGGGCTGGTCCATTTCTTCAGCAATAAATGACCACGTCCAAGGCCTCATGTTCTGGAACTCCCAGTACCAGGATTCGAACTTGGACGCCCCTTCCCAGTCGATATCCACGGGTCCTTGAGCCACCGCCTCCAGGTCGTCGGTCGTGGTTGGACTGCGTCGAGAAGTGGCAGCCGACTTGTGTTCGCAAGATCCAGAGCCGAGTTCGGCTCTATTCCACACCGTATCCAATTCCTTTGGATCCTGTATAATCATCTCCATCTCTGCCATCGTGATCGAACAAGGTTCAGGCGGTGCCGATTCGAGCTTGGAGGACGGGCTCCCGACTTGTCCTGTAACATCTTGCCATGCTTCATGCATCGGTACTTCTTGCACCTTGAGAATGTCTTTGGAAGTAGCTGAATATCTTGCCGACGCCATTTGTAGTTCGAATGACCAGTCCCAGCTGGGAGGACGCTCTTCGCGTTGTTTGGGAACCTTGTGGCTGACGTGGTTATTCCTGGCAAGGTCTTCCTCGTATTTGGCGCTCGCAATGAACGCTCCCACAACGGACTTGGCTTCGGCTGCGGTGTAGACTATCTTAGGCCTGGGATACTGGTCCAGATATCGGTCTAAATCCGAAGGATTGGATAGCAGAGAGCGATAACGCGATTTTTTGAGCCCTGTCTTAGTGATAGGGACAGAGGGAGCTACGATGCTTGGTTTCCTTGGGGAATGGCGGGGGCGGGGCCTGGTGGCCGGGTCTGTCGGGGCCAAGGGTGTTGCTGGCAAGGGCTTGTCCGTCGCGGCGGTTGGTTTCGAGATAGCCGGCAGCTGACATCCTGTGGCATGCTTATAATGAGAGCTAGACTCATTCTTAGAGCTTACATTTTTGTTTGAGCGACCGAAGCTCACAACCTGCTTCAACTTCTTCAACGTATTCGCCACCGGGGAGTGCTTTTGACCAGGTTTGTTCTGACCAGTCACTGAGGTCGAGCGCGTTTTGCGTGCTTTAGCACGAGGCAAAGAGAGACCAAACATGTCGTAGAATGCTTTCTGGGTCTAGGGTAGGGGGTTGGATGGTGGTAGAAGTTGGAAGAGAACAAGGACCATAGTGGACGGCTTACTTGTGCGGGGATGTTCCCACGCACAGGCAAGACGCCGACGGAGTCGTGCTGTCTCATCTCCCCGGGTTGTAGGAGTTTCCCAGTGCTCCGCGTAACCTCTAGCAGTATCTACAGCATACGGGTCGATCGCAACAGGGCTTTGAGCTTCTACGAGTTGACTATCGTATTCAAGGCATGGCCAGTTCCGCAGACAAACGAGAAGAAGCGTCACCGCCATTGGACTCACTATTGGACCACCCTATTTCCCCAAGATTCAGTTTTTATGGCTCCCAAAACTTCTGCGGACGCCGTAGCTCCTGATTCTGCCTTGAGCCGATCAACGGTGGTCACATAAGCATGGGCAGTAATCATCGTGCTGCAACGTGACCAGACAAATCTCTGCATCGAGCTTAAGAGCAACCCCGCAGCAAACTCCTTTCTCCATAGAGTATTATGAGTTAATAATCTTCGGTGTGTATTCTTTGCTATATATTCCTTAAGCAGCTCGTCCCCCTCCAAACCCTCCCCCACAATCAGCCCCCATAACGCCCCAAGCGAAGCTAAACTGAGTGATTCCCGAGGTCGGTATGTAGATCCTGTCCCCGCGCTGTATATTTGTGAGAATTATCAGCCCTAGACAGGTCGAAATGCCGCTTACCATCGTGACCGAGTACTTGAGGGATTCCAAGGGACTTCCCCTCTTCTGGTCGAATTGCGCGGCACATAAGC
>WSTX01000200.1:0-15105 GCA_019633405.1 Tulasnella sp. 408 | reverse complement strand
ACCCTGATGTGCGAGACTGGACCAACTGCTATATAAAGACAATTTTCGAAATGGATGTTCAACGAGAGTCACATGATAGCTCAGAACGTTCACAAACTACCAAAAGCAGAGTGCACTCGTCCCCGGCACCAGCGGCGTACGATGATGCGACCATCCTTACCACCTCAAAATGCGACTTGAACACAGCAAGTGGTTACAGTGAGCTATTCTAGATGGCCTGGCTGGGCATAGTGCACACTCGAAGACATGTGCAAGAAAAAGAGACCCCGCCTTGTATGTCCGGACCCTATGCCAGAGCGCTAACGTCGTGTTAGGTGCCTTCCAACAGCAACCAAAGAAAGCAAATGATGTGTTTGTATAGTTTGCCTAATATATACATAAATTACGCCATATTTATAAGACCCCGCAGTCTACGTGTTGCTCGAGTTTTCAATGGGCACCATCAGGTCATTTGTTTTGGTGGCTGAGCCGTCGGGTGCCTGGATTTCAACTTGGGCTGCCCCTTCTTCCTCCATGCCCCCCCCAGAGGCAAGTGAGGCAAATAGACCGCCAACTCCTTCGACATCCTCCCAACTTTCTTGAAACTCTCTCGGATGCATCTCTTGCGCCTCAATACGTCACACCGTTCTTGCTCTTCTCCACCGTCCACCATCAAGTCCATCCCGCCCGGATGCCTTCAACCATGACAGACTCGAGCTCCATCGGCCCTCCATACCGCCAACGCGTCTCATCGTAACCTAAGAGCCTCAGCGAAAGCTAAAAACCACGCTATCCAAACTTCGTGGTTGCGTAACGTCGCAGGTGTTCGTGCTTCTCGAGGCTTGTAGGCACCGGCGATGGATCATGGCGGCGACCGTCCCGACTATCGGACAGAGTGTAAGGACGGGAAATACCTGCGATAGCGTTACGTGTGAGCATGGCTTGACCTACCCCTTAATTTGAACTTCTCGTGACTGTCATTTTCTCTATTCTTGACCATTTCAAAGACTGTAGCTTCCTAGCATGGGCGTTACATGACGGCAGGTTCGTCGACCCTCCTCACCCCGCTGGCTGTGGACGGTCCCGACCAGTGAAGAGCGCCCACTCCCTTCGTCTTCACGAATTGGCCATCTTCCCCGAGTGCGCTGGGACATTCAACTTCATTAATCTGTGAGTACTCCCGGTGCTCGGTTCTTCCTCGCACTAACCTCTTCGATGGCTTTTTTCCCCTGATTAGCCGCCAACGTTCGCCTGCCCTGTCTGCCACCCCAAACGGCGCGTCCTATCGACTGTTTGGAAGCGACTGCTCGACTCATCCAAGCGTGAACTCTCATCCGACCCCACCAACTAGCTACCCGGCCGTCACCAGAAAAACCGCCAGCTGCATTGAAGGACAGTAGGGGCCGACAGATTAGTACCGACCGATGAGAAGGGAAATATCTCCGACCTTGGGCATGCGGACTACGAGATGACGCCAGACGGGAGGTCCCTTGTGGTTCATCCGAACCGGCGGGTCGCCGGGCCGCAAACGGTGCCACCGCAGCTGGGATCTTCACCCACGCTTGATTGCCCCATTTCTGTAAGCATTGCTTACTAAATATTTCTTTTCCCGTTTCGTCTAAATTGCTTTAGTATTTTAGATCTTCTGGTGACCAAACCGCCCTGGTCCTCTTTTCGAACCCAATTTCCGCGGCCTGCATCACTCAAAGAGCTGGCCGGCAACGATTCACATCCGTTTACAGCGAGCGAGCAGCCTCTGGGAGCGGTATCCAAGCCCCAAAACACGACCATATCGAAACGCGCCACCGCTCAACTCTCCTGCAAGCGTTTCCGAGCGCATGACGCCACACCGAGAGTCAAAAAACCTCACCCGGACCACTTTTGCTCTTGGACGAATCATGCGCGAGTCGAAGAACGTTCACGCTTCCGACGACAGAACAGTCGGTTCCTGCGGCGCGACCTCTCCTTTCACCGCGAGGCCGACGAGGATAGGACGCGCGGTTGACTTTGACGGAGCGGTTTCAAAGGCAGGCCGGGCAAGGATGTGCATAAGCGCGAGATGGGAAGTTTCCCTGTCAGCAACGCCGGAGAGCAAGACTATCACTTCTTCGCTCTTTCCATCTACGACTGAGGAACTGGCGTCCGGGAAGGGAACGATGCCATCGGAAGGTGACCCCGTTGGTCCTGCGAGTCCTTCGACGGATCCAACTGCCTCATCCCTGTTACCCGTACTTCCTCGTCTTTTTTTCGCCAATCTCTGCTGTCGTGAAAACTTGTCAAGGGCACAGATGGGAGCATGCGCGCTCTTCAAGACGGGTAGCGAAAAGGCAAACGTTTTTGACTCTCGACGAATCACAGGGGTGAGTCTTGTCGTTTATTAGCCGAGCATACAGTCACTAACGCGGTGTATGAGGGAACTCAGGCTACTGAAATGTGCGGATTTTGGTTACGGACGCATGAGGTAGTAGCAGTGGCTTGGGACCAGCGGGTGGACGTCCATGCAGCTTTGTTTCGCCAAGCGGAAGTGAACTGTAATCGCCGGATTATCGAGCCTCAAAACACGCAATCACGTCGACGAATGACGAGTGGCTGTTACAACGGAATTATCATGAGTACTGCAACGGTTCGACAAGCAGAACACACCATTTTACTATAGGATTTAGCTGTTGGTGACAATGTGAACTATAAACGAATGCAGACGGAACACATGTGTTAATTAATTCACTTCCACCCACGTCTACCAGATTGGAGTGCAGATGATAGCATCGCCTTATGCGACGAGTGGTAGACCTTGCCCGACAGCCATCCTGCTGGACCGAGGGAAATGTCAATGAGTGACATTTTCGATCTTGAGCAGCCCCAAATAGCATGAGCCTTTTTCCAGGAAAGAGGGGATTGGATCTGCTGCAAGTTGATCGTGCGCGACCTTCAGGCGGTTATGCGGAGTGGTGAATGAGCCGGCTCGAGCTCGCTTATCGCCGATCAAGCCAGAACGCGTACACGTGTGGTCCATCCGTCGTCCGTCTCACTGGATCATCTTTAGAAAGCAAGTTGCTTCTTTATACCTCTATAAACAACCTCGACGCCGGTACAAGCACCCTAACGCCAACGCGAAATGGTGAATATCCTTTGCGAAAGACCCGCAGGACCCTCAGGACCCACACGGACCGGCGGTGTGCAGACTCTTCTCGCGTCGAAAAATACCTCACACAACCCTGCCTGGCTGAGGAGACGCTCTTTGGGGGGAGGTTATCCTATCGTTCCAACACCTGTGACTCGGTCGAGGGGATTCTCAACGCGAAATCAATTTTTGGAGGCTACGACGATCACCGCGGTGTTTTCGCTCGGGTAAGTTTGGGGACCCTTAATATGCTCGTCAGTTGGTAGGTCGGAAAGCAATTTTGCGTTTAGGATTCGAGATTAAACGTTCTCGAAGGGATTGCCGAACAAAGTGTGAAGCTAAGCTTATAGTACTTCCTGATGTCGGTCTTGATAGTGCAAATTCCTATTGCCCTATTGGCGTGGTGGGTTTGATTGAGTCCACATCGTGGAAGAGGCAAAGTCGAACAAACTCGTAGAATGTTCCATCAGCCTCGGACACCGCCTGTACCACGTGAAGTAGAAGACGGCGTGGTCTTTTCGACTTTAAAAGCCGGATCGAAATCAGCTCGCTCGTTAAGCTAGTCCACGGATCCTTCAGATATCAGTTCCTCTCATAGCTTTTGGTAATCAATCCTACCCAGTCCCGGCTCTGCTCATCTCCTAGACATACTCAACGGTATCTGACTTAGGCTCGCATGGAGGAAGAAAATCACGCCCAACTTCCTAGCCCGTATGCCAAGGCTGTGAGTCTCCCCATGGATACAATGCGGAAGTCACAACTAATGTGGTACGCCGAAGCGGGAAATACTCGATGGGATGTCTGTGTACCGAATTGATCCAAGGGGAATTGAAACGATGGATGGTGGACCAAACGCAAAGGGCGGGCAGGGCACCGTTGTTGTCGGGACTATCATGCCTCATTATACACGGACCCCCGAACCACCCCCGAAACAGCTTCTTGACGACATTTATGCAATAATGGAGTCCAAGCGAGATGGTGAGGAAGCCAACAAAGGAGCACAGCCCTCGAAGGTACCGTCGAACCATTATACATTGTTCACGCTCTTCTGACTGCTGGCTGTAAGTCGCCCGCCGAGAGGCTTTTCGCCGCCTTCAGAGCGGATCTCCCAGACCCCGAATATTTTTCTATCTGGTTTCGCGATAAAGTCATGGAAGATACACTCGACATCAAATACGCAATAAAGAAACTTAACTGGGATCATGAAGACACCGAAGCATCGGTGAAATTTTTCAAGGTATTGTCTGATAAGCCTCTTCACACATGACCTTGGACTGTTCTGACTGCCTGGTAACAAGTCGTTTGTCAACGAGCTCAGCCTGATGGCCGAACTCTCTCACCCAAACATCATTGAACTTGTCGGCTTTGTCGAGGACATGGAAAAATATGATGCTTGGATCGTATTGCCTTGGGAAGCGAACGGAAACGTTCGAGAGTTCTTACAGTCGGGCGAGTGGGATATCCCCGAGCGAATCTCGCTGGTGAGTCCGATCAAATATGCGAAGCTCGAACCTTCTGAGCACGTATCGGACTAGATTAAAGATGTAGTCAATGGGGTGGAGTACCTACACACTAGAGAACCTCCGATTTGTCATGGCGACCTAAAGTCGGTGAGTTGAGCGAATTGCCACCGAGAAGCGCCCCCCCGCCAACTGATCGACTTGCCGCCTAGTTAAACATTCTGGTCAACTCTTCCAATAATGCAGTGATTACAGACTTTGGATCGGCGCGCAGGACGCCAAAGGCTGCTGCCAAGGACCATACGGCATTGGAGGAGCCCCCGCACGCGGCTAACGACGATACCGGTACCGCTCAGGAGTTGAAGACCCCGAAGATCGAATTTAACCCTTCCACACTGGAGCTCACGCTAACGGGACCTCTGTTTACCCTCCGATGGGCGGCCCCTGAGCTGCTGGCCGACGAGCCGAGTGGCTTACCAAGTGACATGTGGGCTGTTGGGTGGATCTGTTGGGAGGTAAGTACGGCAAGAACAAGGGTTTCTTTCGTAGCTTTCCGATTATATGTTCCGCTATGTTCAGATAATCACTGGGAAGATACCGTTTGAAGACCTTCCTCAGGCAGGGAAAGTTATAGCCTGTGTTGTGAGAGGAAAATTGCCGGTGATTCGAAAGGAAGCACAACTGTCTCTTGTCCTCAAGCTTTGTGGTCTAATGTCGGACTGCTGGAAACCAAATCCTGCTGAACGAATAGGTGCTGCCGACTTTCAGCGAAGGGTCAATCCGATGGTAAGCCGTTTAACGGAGGACTGTAGTCTCAATTTCGAGCTCAAGGGTGAACAAGCCTTCCATAGCACCTTCAGGCTGCGCCGCTGGCGGTTCGAAAATCCGCTCGGCAGAATTGTTATTGGAGCTGGGGCAAATGTATCACCTTCAAAGCAACGAAGCGATGGCCAAGACCTACATGGAGTCTGCTCTGAATGTTGCATTTCAAACAAACAACACGAGTACCAGGGCACGCGCGTTGGATGGTTTAGGTAAAATCCACAGCGCTCAGTCGAGATACCAGGAGGCAGAGAAGGCTTTGAGAGAAGCGCACGAGATTTACACGCGCATCGGCCATAGCCTCGGTGTGGCGAACGCGTTGAATGGTCTCGGAGAGATCTACCGCGTTCAGTCGAGATCCCAGAAGGCAGAGGAGGCTTTCAGAGAAGCGCACGAGATTCACGCTCGCATCGGCCATGACCTCGGTGCGGCGAACGCATTGAATGGAATTGGAGAGATCTACCGCGCTCAGTCAAGGAACCAGGAGGCGGAGAACGCTTTGAGAGAAGCACACGAGATTCACGCTCGCATCGGTGAAGAACTCGGTGCGGCGAACGCGTTGCGTGGCCTCGGAGAGATCTACCGCGCTCGGTCGAGGTACCAGGAGGCGGAGAAGGCTTTCACAGAAGCGCACGAGATTGACGCCGGAGTCGGCAATGACCTCGGTACGGCGAACGCGTTGCGTGGCCTCGGAGAGATCTACCGCGCACAGTCGAGGAACCAGGAGGCGGAGAAGGCTTTCAGGGAAGCGCAGAACATTCACACTCGCATCGGCAATGAGCAAGGTGCGGCGAACGTGTTGAATGGTCTCGGAGAGATCTACCGCGCTCAGTCGAGGTACCAGGAGGCGGAGAATGCGTTCGGAGAAGCGCGCGAGATTCACGCTCGCATCGGCAATGACCAAGGTGCGGCGAACGCGTTGAATGGCATCGGAGAGATCTACCGCATCCAGTCGAGATACCAGGAGGCGGAGAAGGCTTTCAAAGAAGCGCACGATATTCACGCTCGCATCGGCCATGACCTCGGTGCGGCGAACGCCTTGAATGGCCTCGGAGAGATCCACCGCGCTCAGTCCAAGTACCAGGAGGCGGAGGAGGCTCTCAGAGAAGCTCACGAGATTCACACTCGCATCGGCAATGACCCAAGTGCGGCGAAGGCGTTGAATGGCCTCGGCGAGATTTACCGCGCTCAGTCGAGGTACCAGGAGGCGGAGAAGGCTTTTAGAGAAGCGCACGAGATTCACGCTCGCATCGGCGATGACCTCGGTGCAGGGAACGCGTTGCGTGATCTCGGCGAGATCTACCGCGCTCGGTCGATGTACCAGGAGGCGAAGAAGGCTTTCAGAGAAGCGCACGAGATTCACGCTCGCATCGGCAATGACCAAGGTGCGGCGAACGCGTTGAATGACCTCGGAGAGATCTACCACGCTCAGTCGAGGTACCAGGAGGCGGAGAAGGCTTCCAGAGCAGCGCAGGAGATTTACACGCGCATCGACTATGAACCAGGTGCGGCAGACGCGTTGGATGTTCTCGGAGCCATATACCGCGCCCAGTCGCGGAACCAGGAGGCGGAGAAGGCTTTGCGTGAAGCGCACAAGATCCACGTTCGCATCGGCAATGACCAAGGTGCGGCGAATGCGTTGGATGGTCTCGGAGAGATATACCACGCTCAGTCGAGGAACCAGGAGGCGGAGAAGGCGTTCAGACAAGCGCACGAGATTCACGCTCGCATCGGCCATGAGCTCGGTGCGGCGAACGCGTTGCATGGTCTCGGAGAGATCTACCGCATCCAGTCGAGATACCAGGAGGCGGAGAAGGCTTTGAGAGAAGCGCACGAGATTCACGCTCGCATCGGCAATCACCTCGGTGTGGCGAATGCGCTGAATGCACTTGGACAGATCTACCGCACCCAGTCGAGATACCAGGAGGCGGAGAAGGCTTTAAGAGAAGCGCACGGGATTCACACCCGCATCGGCGATGACCTCGGTGCGGCTAACGCGTTGAATGGGTTGGGACAGACCTACCGCGCTCAGTGGAGGAACCAGGAGGCGGAGAAGGCTTTGAGAGAAGCGCACGAGATTCACGCTCGCATCGGTAGTGACCTCGGTGTGGCAAACGCCATGGATAGTCTCGGAGAGATCTACCGCGCTCAGTCGAGGAACCAGGAGGCGGAGAAGGCTTTCAGAGAAGCGCGCGACATTTACGCTCGCACCGGCAGTGACCTCGGTGTGGCCAACGCGTTGCTTGGTCTCGGAGAGATATACCGCGCTCAGACGAAGTACCAGGAGGCGGGGAAGGCTTTTACAGAAGCGCACGGGATTCATGCTCGCATCGGTCATGACCTCGGTATGGCGAACGCGTTGCATGGTCTTGGGGAGATCTACGGCGCCCAATCGAGGGACCAGGAGGCGGAGAAGGCTTTCAGAGAAGCCCAGAGCACTCACACTCGCATCGGCAATGACCAAGGTCCGGCGCACGCGTTGTATGGTCTCGGAGAGATCTACCGTGCTCAGTCGAGGAACCAGGAGGCGGACGCGGCGTTCCGGCAAGCGCATGCCACCTCCTCCCGGTTTGGCGATCTCGTCGGCACCGGCAACACTCTTCATAGCTTGGGACTCCTTTTCAACCAACAGTATCGATACCAGGAAGCCCAATCATTTTTCTGTGACGCTCTTGTCGCATACAGCCGGGCTGGCTTAAGCTTTAGCCGAGCACAAACGTTACTTTCTCTTGCCCAAGTCTACCAGATTCGGGGTAATTATCTTCAGGCGGAGGAATCCGTCACCGAAGCCCTTACCATTGGGGTCCAGCTCAAGGCTGACAGGCTTCAGGCGGCTGCTTCAGAGTTCTTGGCAACGTTGTTTGGTAATCAGTCGAACTACAGCTCGACGTTGGCGGCGCCACTCCAAGCCGGCCCTGCATGTGAGCCACTGGTTGATGACATTCGTCACGCAGCGGCTCTCCATGATCTGGGGAAAGCGTTCCTCACTCACGGCAAATATGCTGAAGCCGCCGAGTCCTATCGGCAGGCGGGGGAAATATTTTGCCGCATCGGTGATGGTCATGGCGAAGCATCCATGTTCCGTAGCCTTGGGACCCTGTTCACCGTTCGAGGACATTTCGAACTGGCCCTGAAGCTTTTCGCTCAAGCGCGTAGAATTTCCGCTGGCATCTCCGACCACGATGGTGAAGTGAGGGCCTTGGGATGTTTGATGGGAGCATGCCTCCAGCGACCAACCCTCGCTGGATTGAGGTCATATTGCGTGGATGCCCTCAAGATTTACGGTAGAACACAGTGGTCTACGAGCATGGTCAGTATCAGCCCATTCAAGGCTTAAGATAATTCATCACTTAGACCTTCGTTTATTCAGGAGGCATCAGCATCCTCGATGGGCCAAGCCGACCTGAATATGCACCAAGACCCTGCCCGTGTCTCACAGAGTTCCATTCCTTCCACTCCTAGTCAAGGCATACAGCTAAAGGCATGCACATAAATTACTTGTTTAAGGTCGAAAACTCGGCTGATGTACTTTTAATGCAGACTGAATCTGCTGACGATTTGGACGAAGAAACTTCAACAAGGACCTGCGCTGCAGAGAGGGCCAAACTCGCAGCCATGGAGACTACCAGGCCGAATCAACCCCTTTTCCAAGTCGCCAAACCATCTCTAGGACAGCATTCCCGCATCCGACGTGATTCCCGGCTCTTGTTCTTCACACTCCCTCCCCTTCTGCTTGCTTACTTCTGGATGACATCTTAGTCTCTTACTCATTCAATTTTGGGTACACCTTGAACTGATTCTGCTTCCTTTGAGTATCCTGTTCGCCTTCTTGCTTTTGCCTCTTTCATATACCATTTTTGTTTCTCTCTTCAAGAATGTCCGTTGGTGCGTCGACCACAAGCAGGATAATCGGAGCTGGATCCCCTCCTGCATTACCCTACCCGACCAGTCTCCTTCGGGCAACTCCCGATTCCAAGCCTCGAATTGGGTGGGGTAGAAAAGAGGGGGAGTCTGCAATCTTTTGGAAGCCGGATGTCGAATCTTTTACGTCAAGTGCTCGCTTACCGTGGAGTGCAGTCTGCAGAGTGGTCCCCAGTCCCCGTCGTACAATGACGCGACCACCCCTACCACTTGAGGATGCGACTTGAGCACCGCGAGTAACTAAAGCGAGCTACTCTAAATGACCTGGCCGGGACTGGTGTACAACGGAAGACATGCGCAAGAAAAAGGGACTCGTCTCGTATGTCTGGACTCTGGCCAGAGCACGGATCTGGACATTGTGTGAGGTGCACAAGCAACAAATTGAATAAAGTATTTGTATAGTTTGCCTAAAATAATATGCGGTATATATATGAGACCCAGCAGTTTACGCGTCGCTCGAGTTTGAAATGGGGCACCCTCTGGTCATTTGTTTTCGTGGCTGAGCCGTCGGGTGCCTGGATTTCAACTTGGACTGCAACGTCCCCTCCCCCCAAAAGGCAAGTGAGGCAAGTGAACCGCCAACCCCTTCGACATCCTTGCAACCTTCTTGACCAACTCTCGGACGCATCACTTACTATACTCCTCAATCCTTCACACCACTCTTACGCTTCTAGGCCGTCCACTATCAAGTTCCAGTCCGCCTGGATGCCTTCAACCATGACAGACTCCGTCACCCCTCCGTATCCGCCAACGCGTCTCATCGTAACCTAAGGGCCGCAGCGAAGGCCAAACACGACGCTATCCAAACGTCATGGCTGCGTAACGTCACAGGCGTTCGTGCGGCTCGAGGCTTGTAGCTCCTTGCAATTGTGGCGATAGTCCCGACTGTTGGACAACGTGTAAGCACGGGGGATACCTGCGATAGCGTTACGACGTGAGCATGGCTTGACCTACTACGTAGTGTGAACTTCTCCTAACCGCCATTTTCCCTTCTTTCGACCATTTCAAAGACCGTAGCTTCCTGGCATGGGCATCACGAGACGACAGGTTCGTTGACCCTCCTCACTACGCTCGTTGTGGACAATCCCGGCCAGTGGAGAACGCCCACTCACGAATCGGCCATCTTGCCAAAGTGCGTTGGATTACATTCAACTTCATCCATCTGTGAGTCCTCACGATGGTCGGTTCTTCCTCTCCCTAACCTCCTTGATGGCTTTCTTCGTCATTAGCCGCCAACGTTCGCTTCTCCTGTCTGCCACCCCAAACGACGCGTTCTATCGACTGTTTTGGAAGCGACTACTGCACTCATCCAAGTGTTACTTATCATCCAACCCCGCCAACCAGCTACCCGGTCTCCGCCAGAGAACGCACCAGCTACATTGAATGACAGGATGGGTCGCCAGCTTGGTACCAACGGATGAGAGGGAATACGTCCGAGCTTGGGCATCCGGACTACGAGATGACACCGGACCGGAGGGACCTTGTGGTTCATCTGAACCGGCGGGTGGCTGGGCGGCAAACGGTGCCACTGCAGCTGGGATCTTCACTCACGCATGATTATCTGGTTTGTGTAAGCATTGCTTCCCAAATATTTCTTTGACCCTTTCGTCTGAATTCCTTTGGTATTTTAGAGCTTCTGGTGACCAGCCCGCCCTGCTCCTCTTTTCGAACTCAATTCTCGCGGTCTACATTGCTCGAAGAGCTTGCCAGCAACGATTCACATCCGTTTCCAGAGAGGGAGCTGTCCCCCGGTAGTGGTATTTGAGCCCCAAAACGCGACTATATCGAAACGCACCATCGTTCAACTCCCCTGAAAGCATTTCCGATCTAATGACGCCACACCGACAGTCCAAAGAACCTCAGCCAGACCACTTTTCCTCTTGGATGAATCGTGGACGAGTCGAAGAAAGTTCCCGCTTTCGACGAAGGAACAGTCACTTCCTGCGGGGCGATCTCTCTTTTTACCGCGAGGAGGACGGGGATGGGACGGAGCGGTTTCAGGGGCAGACCTGGCAACATGTTCGTGAGGGCGAGACGGGTACTTTCCCAGTCAGCGGTGGCGTGGAGCAAGAATACCACTTCATTCACTCTTTGCATCTACGATTGAGACGCTCGCGTCCGGGAGGGAGGCTTGTCATCGGAAGGTGAGCCGTTGGTCCGCGAGTCCGTCGACAGATTCCACCGTCTCATCCCTGTTCCCCGTGCCTCCTTGCCTTTGTTTTTGTTTTTTGCCAATCTCCGCCGTCGTGAACTCTTGTCAAGACCACAGATTGCAGCATGCGCGCTCCTCAAGACGGACAGCGAAAAAAAGGTATGCTACGTGTTCGGCTCTCGACGTTTCACAGTGCTGAGTCTTGTCGTTTATTAGCCGATCATACCGTTACTAACGCGGTGTTTAAGGGAAAATAGACTATTTAAATGTGTGTAAGTTGGTTACGGACGTATGGGGCACTAGTGGTGGCTTGGGACCAGTGGGGTGGACGTTCATGCGGGTCTTGTTTCGCCAAGCGCAAGTGAATTGCAATGGCAGCATTATCGAACCTCAACCAACGCGCTCACGTCAACGAATGAGGATTGGCTGTTACGACGGAATTAGCATGAGTACGGCAACGGTTCGGGAATCAGAATGCATTATATTCCGCTATGATTTAGCTGTTGGAGACGATGCGAGCTTGTAAACAAATGCAGACGGAGCACATGTGTCAATTAATTCACTTCCTCGTTGACGTCTACTAGATTCGAGTGCAGACGGTAGCATCGTGCGCCATAGGATTTGGGGTGATTGGTAGACCTTTTTCGTAGGCCATCCTAGCACGAGGGAAATGTCAACGAGTGATATTTTCGATCTTGAACAGCCCCAAATACAATGAACTTTTCTCAGGAAAGAGGGAATTGGATCTGCTGCGAGTTTGATCGTGGGCCGTGGCCGTGTCGGTCATGCGGAGTGGTGAATGCCATTCGGCTCGCTTATCGCAGATCGAGCCACAACGCGTACACGTGTGGTCCACCCGCCATCGGTCTCATTGGACCTTCTTTAGAAGCACGTTTCTTCTTTATGACTCTGGGTGACTTGGACAAACAACCTCTACGCCGGTGCAATCACGGTAACGTGGCGAAAGACCCGCACAGACCGGCGATACCCGGGCTCGATTAGGTCCACATCGTACATGGGAGATGCAAAGTCGAGCAAAGTCGTAGAATGTTCCGTCAGCCTCGGAAACCACGTGAAGTAGAACACCGAAGACAGCGTGGTGTTTCCGACTATAAAAGCCCAGGATCGAGCTCACCTCGCACGTTAAGCTAATCCACCGATTCTCCAGATTCAGCTCCTCTCGTAGTCTTGGTCATCAATCGTATACCAGTTCTGGCTCCGCTGATCTCCTGGAACATACTCAACCGTAGCTGACTTAAGTTCGAATGGAGGAAGACCTGACCCCCAAGAGCGCGCAACTTCCGGACCCGTATGTCAACGCTGTGAGTCTCCTCATGTATAAAATACGGTAGTGACAGCTAAAGTGGTATTGAAGCGGAAAATTCTCGATGGGATGTCCGTATATCGAATGGATTCAAGAAGAATCAAAATAATGGATGGTGAACCAATCGCAATGGGGGGGCAGGGCACCATTGTCGTGGGGACTATCACGCCCCCTGAAGAAATTTATACCTGGACCCCCGTACCACTCCCAAAGAAGCTCCTGGACATCATCCACGCTATGAAGGGGTCCGAGGGCGATGGTGAAGAAGATGATGGAACGGTAAAGCTCTTGAAGGTACTGTCGAACCTCACCCGCTGCCCACGCTGTTCTGATTGTTAGCGATTGTCAAGGACCTGGCCACCGCCATCGGGGATCTCCACCACCCGGAAGGATTTTCCATCTGGATTCGCGATAAAGTCCGGAAAGAGTTTCTCGACACCAAATACGCAATAAAGAAACTCGAATGGGATCATAAGGACGCCAAAAAATCGGCGAATTTTTTCAAGGTATTCTATTGTCAGCCCCTTCACACGTGGCCTTCGAGTATTCTGACTGCGTCGCAATAAGTCGTTTGTCAACGAGCTCAGCCTAATGGCCGAACTCTCTCACCCCAACATCATCAAACTTACTGGCTTTGTCGAGGACATAGAAAAAGGTGACGCTTGGATCGTGTTACCTTGGGAAGCGAACGGAAACGTTCGAGGGTTCTTACAATCGGGCGAGTGGGACATCCCCGAGCGAATCTCCCTGGTGAGTCCGATCAAAGCATGCTAAGATCGAGCCTTCTGAGAATTAGCGGATTAGATCCAAGATGTAGTCAAAGGAGTAGAATACTTACATACCAGGGAACCTCCGATTTGTCATGGCGACCTGAAGTCGGTGAGTTCAACGCATTGCCACCGAGAAACATCGGCTCACTAATCAACTTGCCTCCCAGCTAAATATCCTGGTCAACTCATCTAAACGTGCAGTGATTACAGATTTTGGAGCGGCGCGCAGTACACCCACTGCTGATGCGAAGGACCACACGATATTGGAGGAGCCCCCGCAGCCGGCGAGCGACGATACCGCTCAGGAGTTGAAGCCTCCAAAGATCGAATTTAACCCTTCTACGTTAGAGCTCACTTTAACCGGACCTCTGTACACCCTGCGATGGGCGGCCCCGGAAGTGCTGGCCGGCGAGGCAGGGGGCTTACCCAGTGACATGTGGGCTGTTGGGTGGATCTGTTGGGAGGTAAGTGCGCCGAGGGACGGGGTTTCTTGAATAGCGTTCCGATTATATGTTCCGCAATGTTCAGATCATCACTGGGAAGATACCCTTTGAAGAACTCTCCCAGTCCGCTAATGTTGTATTGCGGGTGATGACGGGAAAACTACCGGCGATCCGAGAGGAAGCGCAACTTTCGCTTGTCCTCAAGCTTTGTGCTCTGATGTCGGAATGCTGGACACGGGACCCAGCGAAACGAATACAGGCTTCCGAATTTCAGCGAAGGGTGAATTTCATGGTGAGCCGTTCGACGCAGGACTGTAGTCTCGATTGCGAACTCAGCGGTGCACAAGCCATCCATAGCACCTTCGGACAGCGCCGCTGGCGGTTCGAAAATACGGTCGGCAGAATTGTTACTGCAACTGGGCCAAATGTATGAGCTTCAAGACAACGTAGCGATGGCGAAAACCCATTACGAGAATGCTCTGAATGTTGCATCTCAAACCAACAACCACAATGCAAGGGCGCACGCCTTGAATGGTCTCGGCGACATCGCCCGCGGTCAGTCGAGGAACCTGGAGGCGGAGAAGGCTTTGAGGGAAGCACACGAGATTCACGCTCGCATTGGCAATGACCTCGGTGGGGCAAACGCGTTGGTTGGTCTCGGACAGATCTACGGCGCTCAGTCGAGGAACCAGGAGGCGGAGAAGGCTTTCAGCCAAGCGCACGAGATTCACGCTCGCATCGGCAATGACCTCGGTGCCGCAAACGCGTTAGGTGGTCTCGGACAGATCTACCGCGCTCAGTCGAGGAACCAGGAGGCGAAGAATGCTTTCACGGAAGCGTACGAGATTCACGCTCGCATCGGCCATGACCTCGGTGCCGCGAACTCGTTAGATAGCCTCGGACATATCTATTACGCTCAGTCGAGGAACCAGGAGGCGGAGAAGGCTTCCAGGGAAGCTCACGAGATTTACGCTCGCATCGGCAACGATCTCGGTGTGGCGAACACGTTGGATAGTCTCGGGCAGATCTACCAGGCTCAGTCGAGGTACCAGGAGGCGCAGAAGGCTTTGAGAGAAGCGCAAGAGATTCACGTTCGCATTGGCAATTACCTCG
>WSTX01000199.1:0-15145 GCA_019633405.1 Tulasnella sp. 408 | reverse complement strand
ACAGAGCTGACGCGTAGGACGGACAGGAGAGTTTTCCGGTCGACTTTTTCTAGTATGTTGAGACTGAGCTCGGTGGGCAGTTGAAGCATTGGAGAAGGAAGATGAGTCATGTTTTGGTTGGTGGTTGGTCCTCAAAGCACACCTGAGCCGTGGGATTTGTGGTTGCCATCTAGCATCAGGTCCCATTGAATTTCATCAGCGGATGTAGCTAGACCTTTTGAATTCGGGTTTCCGCCACCAAAGGTTTGGCCTTCATTGCCTCTCAAAAGTTGCGTAGGGCTAATCATCAGGGGAATGGATCCGATATGACGTCACTGCCACCCTGGATCGAAGCCCGTTATCGACGAATCACAAGAGCTGAGCCGAACGTTTAGGTTTCGTGATATCAAAAGTATATATATAGTTGGTTCAATACTAAGCCACACCACTGGCCCTCTTGGAAGATCACCCAGTACTCGTTATTGAATTTGCAAGCATGAATACCTGTAGTTCCGTCTGTGATTGGGTTCGGTTTCACCATCTTCTACATATAACGCTGCCCGTTGTAGTTTTTGGTCGGCTCTCAATGATCCTTCCAGTCAGAGCTTGGTCCCCAGCTTGCGATGCCGATGATAAATCTTCGGCTTTCGGACGAGCAGCCTCCACGCTTTCGAAACGAAGCTTTGCATCCCCTGTCGCAAATTCCATATTCTACGACTCATGATACCAATCTATTGGTACATATATTGCTTGTAGATTACAAAGGTTAGTGAGTTTATGAAGTATCGACTACATGAAGCAAGTGGTGTCCATCTTTTTTCTTCTCATTCGACCGCGTCTCCTCCGAGGCCTAGTAAGGGGAAATAAAGTCCCGGACTTCAATGAGAGTGTTAGATCGCAATGCCAATCTCCTAACACGCTTAGCAGCGCGTTTAGAGTCCGTTTCGAATAGGATCAAGTTCGTATTGCTCAGCAGCCTCGTAAGTTGCTTGATCAGACGGAAACCGTTTGTGGTCTGGATACTAAGATCCACCGACTTGCATGGCTCTACGACATCCTGCGGTATCATCCAACTGGCTTCCATCTGCGACCTGATATGCAACGTCTGATCCTTCTTGTACCAGTTTATCACGATCTCTGGAGAGGCTTTGACGCACTGAGCGCTCTTTCGCAGCAAAAGAGGACCTAACACAAGCCCCCAGCCGTCCGCACAGCTCCAAAGGATCTTCTTAAGTGACGGTAGGTTAATCATCGATAAGAGGCGTGAATGAACAGCCGGGGAGAGAGTCCGTACTTCCAGAGTTGTTAAGGAAGGCAACGTGATGGAGGGGACCTGGTTGACCCAGAAGTCGGCTGTCGATTCAGCCCTCCAGTCGGAAAGGGAAAGATGCCGAAGGAAGGGAGTGGAGCGAAGAAGATGATCGAGCTGTGCGAGGGTTAGAGTGTTACCACTGAGGTTTGAAAGTGACAAAGTCTCCAGACCACTGAGGCGCGGCGAGTCCCACGGTATGGTTACTCCTTTGAGGTCGAGGTGACGGAACGGAATACCATCTCCAATATAAATGGGAACTGGAACGAGGACCCAGGACTGGACGGAGATGGTAAGCTTAGTCAAGATGGTAGGGATACATTCTCGAAGAATGGTTGGAAGTATGCGGTGTCGGGTTGTACCATCCATGAATCTACAGCATGGATCCTCCGCGACTCGGGGGTGATCAATTGGAGGAGATCAGGTATGGGGTCGGTGCCGAACCAAGGAGCTTTGCAGGTCCGTATTCGAACGTTTAGCGGTTTGGTTTTGCATCGCGCAAGGAGCTGGGGCCAGCAACGCCTCTCTTGACGACCGTCGATGACCTGCCAACAATAAGGACAGTTGAGGATCGTGTCTCGCCAGTACTTGCACACGGAGCACAGGCGCTGGGCATCCAAGGGGGCCCATCCCGCCCTTTCCAAGGCAAAGAGGAATATCTCGACGATTAACTCTCTGGGTAGGCTATGGATGAAGGCGGATGGTGCAACGGATCCGGTGGGCCTTGGAGTCTCTGCCAATGAATCCAGCTGGGCTGAGGACCCATCTCCCCAGTATACGGCGTGGCTATAAAGTAAAGGACGGCAAGTCTCGTCAGACTTGAATTGACTTGGTTCCGTCACCGAACCCCCAATACCTACATCCTCTCAAGAAACTTCATTTTGATTCGATAGAAAAAGTCCATGCGATCAGAGCGAGCTTTAACGTCTCAAGTACGCACAGACTGAGGATATATTATACGTGGGCAATATACGGCTCGGACAAATTGAGATTGGGACGCGCAATACGAGAATGGCGCAAAGGTCCTCCGACAGGTCCTCCAACGAGTCCTCACAGAAGCGATGGAAGGACCCCATATGTAAGTTTCAAAGCTCGATTATCGCTGCGGAGTGCTGTGATAAGATACTGGGGCTAGACGATTTAGAGTTGAACTTAGTGTGACTACCGTAGGTCACGGGTTGGCTTCTGATCGAGTTTTAACAACCAACCAAAAATGATTATCTGAAACCCTGTATGCAGAGCAGAATACCTTTTTGTGATTACGCCAAATGCAAACGTGAAAGCGTCTTGCCTCTTTTAGGCCAGGACGATGATATAAGACCAACAGCATCGACTTTAGGATTTAGTACCCCCGTTATGAGAGTCCTCAGCTTGAGGATTGTTAGTTTAGCATAGCATAGCCACACTGCAGGGCCTTGATTTCTTTAGTTCCCATGTCGTGAGTTCAGTTCTGTCGTTAGTATATTTTGGCGGTATATAGACTTGGGTACGTGCGGGGTCAAGACTCCTTTGGTGAAGACGAGGCACCCAACTTGCAATCCCGAAACTGAGTATTCGAGCGTCGACTACAATTGTTTCTTCGACCCAGTAATTGAAGGCATTTTGTACTCTATTAGACCTTCAAGTGAGCAATTCAATTCCTCCTATCAGCTCTTCGCGTTGGAAAGTCCCCCCTCCCCGGGAATCTCTCAGGCCCGCCGGATCCGTCGCCTCTAGGCGCCCATAGCAAAGTGGATGCTTTACAATCGGCTACATAAGCTCATGGTACATATCGCTTGTATACGTAAAGGAAAGTGATCGAAGACTAAACAATATGAGCGACGATGGGTCATTTTCTTTTATGTGATGGGGCATTCTCCTTCAATACCTAGTCCCAAAAACGCGCCCAGATCGAGAGATTGATTTCAAAGACCGCCCCAGAGTGCAAGAGCAGCTCTCTGATGCGCTTGACTGTGTGTTTAGAGTTCGTTCTAAAAAGTACCGAGTTAGAACTATTTAGTAGCTTGGCGACTTGCTCGATCAGCCCGGAGATGCTGCTGGTCTCGATGCTAAGATTCACCGAATTGCGCGCCTCTACGGTATCCTGCAGCATTGATGTACCGGTCCACTTGTTTGACACAATACTCATGATCCGACTGCGCCTGTCCCAGGTTACTACGAGCTCCGGGGATGCTGTAATGCACTGGGCGCCCGTACGTAGCAAAGGTGGACCCGACGCGAAGGTCACGTCGTCTACCCCGTTCCAAAGGACCTTCTTCAGCGATGGGAGATCTAACATGGATAGCAGGTCCGCATGGATGGCGTCGGGAAGATTTTGTATTTCCACACTTGCGAGCCGAGGCATTGAGAGTGGAGGGGAGATTTCGTCGGTCGTCCAACTTCGATGCCCGGGTATTGGCCAGTCCCCGGGCATCGATGGAGGCTTCCAGTTGCGGAGACATAGGTGTCGAAGGAACGGAGAGGAGCGAAGGATGTGATAAAGCTGCGCCATAGTTGGGGAGTTCCGATGGAGGTTCGAGAGCGATAAAGTCTCCAAACCGTGGAGCCGCGGTGTGTTCCAAGGAATGGATACGCTACTGAGGTCAAGGTGACGGAACGGGACCCCGGCTGGAATATGTATGGACACCGGAACGTGGGTCTCTGGCATTACCCACACGGTAAGACTGGTCAAGGATGACAAGGAAGCGGTTTGAAAGAATGGTTGAAATATTGGAGTGCTAGGTTCGATCGTGAAATGTAAAGAGCGGATCCTACTCGACTCCGGGGTAATGAGACGGGTCAGGTAAAGGATGAGGTCTGTTTTGTACTATGGGGCCTCGTAACCCCGGAGGTAAACGTCCAGTGGCCCAGGACGGCTCCGCGTAAGGACAAGGGGGCAGGAGTGTAGGCCGTGACGGCTGTCGATGACACGCCAAAAGCGTGGGTTGCTGATGATATCCCGCCAGGAACTGCATACTGAGGCCAGGCGCTCAAGATCTGCGGGGCTCAAAGTCGTATCCTCTAATGCAGAGAAAAGGATTTTGATTATTAACTCCCTTGGGAGCTTCGGGCCGAGGCGAGGCGGTGCGATGAGCCCCGAGCGTTTGAGAATCTCTTGCAAGAAGGCAAGCTGGATTGGGAGTATCTTCCTCCACCAAAATTTGACGCTATCCAGATAAATGAGGGGCAGGTATTGTCAAAGGCCGAGCAAACTGCTTAGATCGTCAAGTCCCACAGCTTACATCAACGCGACGAGTTTTATGAATTGACCGAGAAGACCCATGAAGTCAGAGTGAGCTGTGATCCCCGGCGTAGACTCAGGAAAAAGGGGACTTATATGCTGGTAGTAGTGTGATTGGGACAAATGAGACGGCGACTCGCACAAGAAAGGTGAGAAGGTCCTCCGACACGTTCTTCAATCGCCCGCGGAAGGACTCCCCACGTGAAAGAGGCGTGGCTCACTGAATTGCCACCGCAGAGCCCTGCGAATGAAGCACTGGGGGACAGGGGGGGCTCTCCATTGCTCGTAACATGTTTCGAGATGCAACGGGAGCTTCAATGAACACAGTGCCTTTTGAGGATGAGTATTGGGATGGGCATTGTCGAAGCGGCGATGGTATCAAACTTGAGCGGAGCACGCAAGCACGTGACGCGAAACTTCCAATGCTTCTGATCGGATTCTGCTGCAGCCGGCCAGGGCACAATCGAGAAGGGTCCTCGATTACCGCAAACGGCAAATCTGATTTGTCTCCGATTTCCCCGATTTCTTGAAACCAGAGGGAAGATTTCAACTCCACTGCACCTAAAATGCCCCCATTCTCCAACGTCGCTTCCGCCTAGGCCCGTCGAGTACCTTGTCTGCTGGAACTTGTCCCACTGCGTGTGACGCCCCACCCGCCACACACCGCTACATCCAGGAGCCCGGTTCATTTCAGTCTGTCACGGCCTCCGGAGCCATAGCCAGTCTAACTTACTAATACGTGAGCTCAGGCAGGCAGTTAGTGATATTTTCAATGAGATTCGGTGACCGGCTTGCAATGTTGAGGTTAAGCCCTCGAGTTCTGAAAGTAGGTTGCTCACTTTTCTTCGACGGAGTGTCCGTTTCTATTTCATTACATTTTTACCCTTCCCAAACTGCGAACACTGCTATTCTTCCCTTCCCAGAACCTCATATCTGGGCTTGGACGTCGCGAATTCTCGGAGCTAGTCAATCCGCTACACCCTGATGACAAAGTCTATACTCTACAGTCAGTTACACAATTACCTGATACATATCATTTATACAGCAAACGTAAAAGGGGTCAAAGGCCAAATCAGATGAAGAAAAACCGGAGCATTTTAATGAGGGTAAACTCCTTCAATACCTCAAAGGTGACGAACGAGTGATGTTGAATGCAAAGAATGCACCCGAACGTAAGAAGAATTTCCTAGCACGCTTGGCGGAGTTTTTGGAATCGGTTTCGAAGAGTACCGAGTTACAGTCGCTCACAAGCGTGGCGACTTGCCTCATCAGGCGAAAGGTGTTGGTGTTGATACTGAGGTCCACTGACTTGCCCGGTTCTACCCCTTCCTGCCGTGCTGGCGTACTGGTCCACTTCTTTGATGTGATAGCCAGTGTTGGACTCCACCTGTTCGCGCTTATCACTAGCTCAGGAGATGATTTGATACATTGGGCGCTCAGATCCAGCAAGGCTAGACCCGACTGAATTGCCCGGCATTCTGTGGCTATCCAATAGACATCCCTCAGCAAGGGGAGGTCCAACATGAATAGGAGACGTGGATGAATGTCCTCCGGAAGACCTTGTACTTCCACGTGTGTTAGTAAGGGCAATGTGACGGGGGATATTTCTTTGGTCGTCCAATACCCGGGCATCAACTGAGGGTTCCAGTTGAAAAGGGAGAGTTCTCGGAGGAAGGGAGTGGAAGAAAGAATGTAATGAAGCTGTGCGATGGTTGGGCTGTCCTGATGGAGGTTTGAAAGGTCTAGAGTCTCTAAACCATGCAGCCAGGTCGTGTCCCAGGGAATGACTACGTTATCGAGGCTAAGGTGGCGAAGCGGAACGTCATCTTCTATATGTATGGGAGCCGGAAAGGCCGTCTGGGGTATGACCGACACGATAAGATGCGTCAAGGATGGCAACGAAGCGATTTCGAAAAATGGTTGAAAGTATGGAGCGTTGGGCTTGACCACGAAGTTAAGAGAACGGATCCTCCGCGACTCCGGGGTAATCAATCGGATTAGGTGAGATATGATATCTGTGTTGTTCCAACGACCCTGGCGGCCCCGGATACGAACGTCCAGCGGCCCAAATCGGTTTCGCTCTAGGACAAGGGAGTAGGAATGCCGGCCGTGACCGCTGTCGATGACACGCCAAAAGCGAGAATTGTTGAGGATGATCTTCCGCCAATACTTGCATACGGAAGCCAGACGCTGGAGGTCTCTGGGGCACCACTCCGTACCCTCCAAGGCCGAGAGAAGAATTTCGATCATCAATTCCGTCGGGAGCTTATGGATCAAGGCGGGGGGAATTATCGCTTTCCGCCAGTGTTCTTTGCTATTCAGAGAAAGGATAAGCAATTGTTGTAAGAGTGGGGACTCCTCGATCGGACCGCCAAAGTTCACAGCTTACACCCAACCCTCAAGCTGCTGGTCTAGTCGGTGAAGCCTTCTATCGAATCGGTCAAGTTGCGCATGAAATTGGTAGAGAGCATCCATGGTGCTAAGGCGGGTAGTAATCCGTAGTATAGAGTCGACTCCAGATGAAAAGGATTTTATGAGCGGATAATGATGCGAGTGAGATGAGGACCTGCGCGAGAAAGGCGAAAAAGTCCTCCTACGGGTCCTCCAAGCCTAATAGAAGAACTCCCATCAGAAGGAGCCAGGTTTCTACCAATCTGGCTTTGGGAGACACCGCAAGGTTTTCATACTTGGTAAGACATTTCTTTGGGCAGCGGGAAGAGCTCCAACAAGCCCAGCGCAGTTCATCAGGCGAGTATCAATCCAAATGGGGTCTCCAAAGGGGCCACGGCGCCAATCCTGCACTCCCGCCCTATGGAGACACGAACGTTCCGCTATAGCTACTTTCCGATCATATTGTGTCGAATGATGCAAGGCGCTTCTGCATTATCGAGGAGTCCCCCGATGTGTCTTAAACGGTTTGTTTACGGTGTTGACTTGGTGTCTTCGAGGCAACAATAACTGTAAAGTAGCTTATTAAGCAACAGTTGGTGAAAGGAACGAGGTACGCTTTGTTTCCGCGGCGCGGGATTCATTTTAGCGTAGCGGCGCGCACAGGCGCCGTTTCCCCGACCCTCTGACCAAAGAAGGACACATCGTATGATGTAATAAATTTAGTTATACACAAAGGGAGGAAGACTGTGGCCAATCGACAAAACCCGTGCGGAATTCGTGACGAGGCGAAGGCCTCGCGTTCGCCAACTATCGCCGCCGAGACGCTCCTCGCTAGGGAGAAAGTTGTCGTGATATCATACCACAATCGAGCCAAATTACGCTAGCTTTGTAAAGAGCGAGTTGAAGGTATCATCCACCAGTCCAGCGATCCCAGGGAAACGGCCCAAGTGCCAGGTCCGAGAAATCAAATAGAGTCGGAGGAGAGGGCGGAGCAAACGGGCATAGCCGTCTCGCGCGGGCTTGTCCGGGAGAACGGGGAGATAATGACATCAGGGACCCGGGGCGGAACGGGTGCAACGTGCCTGAACATTTTGCGCTGAGAAAACCCCTCCCTCTGGCTTCACTCAATCAGAGGACGCGACCACCGCTTCACCTCGAATCCGTAAGTTAACCGGGAAACAAATACCTATACTACGCTCCATTTGTAACTAGCCTTGTGTGGGATGAAGGTCAAGTGACGCTACACTGGCCCCGTCACACCTGGAGAAGTGGGTCAATGATCGTCATGTCATCCGTATTCACACCTTGGGGTAAACTCTACTCATCGGTACCTTCCGGTTTATCGGTGCGTTATTTGTATCCTTATCGGGATATTTTGCACGTAGGCTCTTCTACACTGTTCGCGTACCTGCACTAACAGCGAGCACTTCTGTTCTTCCAAGAAGGTCGCTGCACCCTGATAACCAAGTCTATATTCTACGACCGGTTACAGTAGCTATCGGATTCGTATCGTTTATACAACAGAATTCACGGGGGATTAGAGGCCAAATCAGATAAGAACCGGGGCATTTTCATGAGGAATGTACCCCCTGAAGAATCGGGTACCAGAGATGTTGTATGTAAAGAACGCACCCGAACGCAAGAAAATTTTCCTAACACGCTTGGCAGAGTTTCTGGAGTCCGTTTCGAAGAGTACCGAGTTAGAGGCGTTCAGGAGAGCGGCGAATTGCTTGATTAGGCGGAAAGTCCTCCTCGTGCTGATGCTGAGATCCACCGACTTGCACGGTTCTACAGCATCTTGCCGTATTGGCGTATTGGTCCACTTCTTCGATGTAATACTCAGCGTCCAACCCCACCTACTCCCCCTTATCACTAGCTCGGGGGATGCTTTGATGCACTGGGCGCTCAGACGCAGCAGGGCTGGACCCGACTCGACCGTCCCGCCGTATGGGGTCATCCAACAAACATTCCTCAGCGACGGGAGGTCCAACATGGCGATGAGGCAGGGATGAATGACCTCCGGAAGAAGTTCTACCTCCAGGTCGGTTAGCAATGGCAATATGACGGGGGATATTTGCCAGGTCGTCCAATACCCGGGCATCAATCAAGCATTCCAGCTGGCAATAGAGAGTTCTCGGAGGAAGGGAGTGGAGGAAAGAATGTGATGGAGCTGTGCAATAGTTGGGGTGTCTTGATTGAGCTTTGAAAGGGATAGAGTCTCCAAATCGTACAGTAGGGCGGTGTCCCAACGAATGGCTGCATTATCGAGGCTAAGGTAGCGGAGCGGACCGCAATCGATATTGATGAAAACCGGGACGGCGGTTTGGGGTATGACCGACACGGTAAGATGGGTCAAGGATGGTAAAGAAGTGGTTTCGAAGAATGACCGAAAGTATGGGGTACCGGCGTTGACCTCGAAGTTCAAAGCACGGATCCTCCGCGACTCCGGGGAAAGCAGTCGGACTAGGTGTGATATAATATTGGTATTGTGTCGACGACCCTCGCGGTCCCGCAAGTTAACATAGAGCGGCCCAACCCGGTTTCGCTTGAGGACAAGGGTGCTGGAATACCGGCCGTGACGAGTGTCGATGACAGTCCAAAAGCGCGGATTGCTGAGGATGATATCCCGCCAATCCTTGCATACTGAAGCTAGGCGCTGAAGGCTCTTCGGGTCCCACACCGTACCCTCCAATGCAGAGAGAAGGATTTCGATTATCAACTCTGCCGGGAGTTGATGGATCGAGGCCAGCGGTGCGGCGGCAACTCCGCGTTTGAGAATCTCTAGCCAGGGAGCGAGAAGGGAAATCTTTGGGACTCGAATTAGGAGTATTGCCCCCGGCCAGTTTTTCTTGCTATGTAGGTAAAGGATATGCAGGTTTCATCAGGGGCGGAACAACTCGATCGACGCATGAAATCCCAAGGCTTACATCCACCCGTCAAGGTTCTTTTTGAATTGGCAAAGCGTTGTATCGAATCGGCTCAAAATTTTATCGAGCCGTTCAGGCATTTTATCGAATCGGTCAAGCAGTTTATCGAATCGGTCAAGCATTGTATCGAATCGGTCAGGCATCGTACGGAACTGGTAGAGAGGAACGCGGAGTTAGAGAGAGTTGGGATATGTAGTGTAGAGTCAATCACAGACGAAAAGGATTTTATATACGGGTAATGATGCGGTTGAGATGAGGACCGGTGCGAGGAAGCGAAAGGGTCCTCCTACGGGTCCTCCAACAGCAATGGGAGGACCCCCACCGCGAAAGAGGCATGGCTCAATTGTCATTGCAGGATGCGTACAAATCTGGATCTGGGAGACAGCTAAAGGCTCTCTGTAAGACATTTCGTAGGGCAGGGGGAAGACGTCCAACGAACCCGGTGCCTTTCTAAAGCGAGTGTCAATCCAGAAGATGTCACCAAGGGGACATGGCGTCAGTCTTGCACTCGCCCTCGTTTGGGGTGGGCGAGCACTTGACACGATCGTTTCAGTACTTTCTGATCAGATCGTGCTGAATGGTGCAAGAGGCTTGGGCACGATCGAGACGAAGTCCTACGATGTGCAGCACAAAGCAAATCCGATATGATTACGTTATTGACTTTGTTTTTCAGAAGCATCAATGACTGTGAAGCACCTTATCTAAGCAATAGTGATAAAAGGAACGAGGCACACGTCGTCTCCACGTCGTGGCATTCGTTCTATGACGTGACCACCGCTCCACCTTGATCCCGTGTGGTAATCGGTAAACATGTGCTGTATGTAATATTTATAGAATGCTCCATTTGTAATTAGGGTCAAGCCACACTACACTAGAACCGTCGATTTGCCAGGCTTCAAGGAAACTCTATTCATTGGTACATTCAGTTTATGTAATCTGTCTTTTCTTCTTATCCTTGTCGGTATACTTCACACATACCTAACTGCATATCGTGTTCCTGCCAGAGAAGGGTTGGCGCCCGGCCTGCAATGCCAAGATGGAGTCTTCGACTGTCAATGACTGTCTTTAATAGTAAATTTTATGTTGAAGAATGATAATGGACATAGAGACCTTGATGGTCGGCATCTAGGGGCCTTGTACACGCGCTTGCGCGAGAGGCTTCGGGACGGTGTCACGAGATCCCTGCAAACGTGTAATATTACACCCGAATTTCGACAATTCAACCATGGCCAAGCTCCCAGACTCTTACCCAGTCCTTGCAGACAACTTAACTCGGGGACGAGAGATGTTTGTGGCTTGTTTACTCGAGACTGTTTGTAAAGGGTCCCTGGTGGGAATCAGTGTAACACAGCCCGACCTTTGTTTCTGATTTCGAACCAGGCCGCTGTATCCCCCAGACTCTTTCAATATCACCCTGGTGGAGCCCCCATCATCTTCTTCTCGTCAAGTGTATTGAACCAGAATATGAGCATTCAGCTCGACTTTGCCGCTCTAGTATGTGCATAGCCCCGGCTCCCGACCAGGCCGTTCAAGTCCTCCCACCCCTGCGATAGAATAGTTGCCTCCAAGGCCTCGATCATTTGTTCATAGACATAAGCAGACTTGAACCCGAAACAGGGTATGAAGAGCAGATAGGTGGATATGGCACGGTTCGTGTGTCAACATTGGATTCCGGAACAGGGGGCGCGTTGCTGGTTGCAGCTAAAACAATTCGCCTCAAAGATCGACATAGAGAACCCAAGCGGCTTGCATTTGTGAGTAAAAAACTCCCGGCATCTCTTGGTTTCAGCACCCTAGATATGGTTCTTGCCTTAGCGTTTGACTCGGGAGCTCAAGATCTGGGCGGGATTCCAACATCCACATATCCTTCCCCTTCTGGGTTACTACATCGACAAGGAGCATAAAACAGCAGTGCTTGTTTCTCAGTACATGGTACATGGTGACTTGAAAGAATATATCGACCAGCAGAAACCGTTATGGGAAGCCCTCCTTCATTTGGTAAGCATTCTTGGCATCGGCCGGTGCTGGATACATTTAAAGTGACTATGATGCAGGTCCGCGACTTAACAGATGGACTTGCATATCTCCACCAGCAGACCCCACCTGTACTCCACGGGGATATAAAAATGGTACGATATTTTTGCTTCCGGTACACATATCTGGGGCCCTGAAAGCTCTTTTAAAGAAAAACGTTCTCGTGAACGCAAATAAAAGGGGTATCCTCGTGGACTTTGGCCTATCGAAGGCCTTGGAAGAGAGTTCAACGGGACTCACTACTAGCGACGGCCTTAAAGGTACTCTCCGGTGCTACAGTCCAGAGCTCATCCGAGATCAAGATTGCCGTTATTGCTTGCCAAGTGATATCTGGGCGTGGGGCTGCTTCGTTCTTGAGGTTAGTATGAAGGTGCCCCTTGTCAGCCCACGGTTTCGCTTCGACCCTAATGTCGAAACTTTTAGGTATTAGCCGATATAATGCCTTATGCGGACAAGAGATCCGAACATTCAATCATTCTCGCTCTTATGGACGGTGAACCTCCGAGTGATACTGAAAAGCTTTCATTTCCTGTCCCGGATCTCAAAACCCTGCTGGCGAGATGTTGGACTATTCAGCCATCTGAAAGACCATCAGTGGTTGATTGTCTTCGAACCGTCGAGTCTGCGTTATTGGCACCACTATTGACGACGGGCACTGACAGGTGAGTGCAACGACCCCACCCCGCCTGAGCCTCTCGCCAGATTGTTGCCAACGCACACTCTCCCATCCACCGGTGTCAGACCTCCCAACCCTGCGGGGCAGATTAATGCTGATAACAAGGTCGGTTTCTGACTGTTCTCTCTTGCCAAAGAAGCAGTTTCGACTGACAAACCATACAGGCTCTAGAGAACGAACAAGCGGAACTGGAGTGGCATTGCTCCTTATGTGATTGCCCCGAGTCCTTCGCTATGAATCGACGAGAGGGTCCAAACGGTGACAAGTCGTTATGTGAACCTTGCGGTGCGCTTGAACGCTGGAGTTGGTTGGAGATGATTAGTGAGCTAACTTGACCCCGAACGCAGGTGAGCTCTATGATTCGTACAGACAAACCAAAAGCGGCGTGGAAAATGAGGACCCTGAGTATCATCTGCGGATACAGCAAGCGGAGGTGAATGAGAGGGAACGGAAGCGGCCAGAATCGATTTTGGGGGATGCCGTCGACGTTACACCCGATGTTACCTCTCATGCAGGTTTGGGTGATGACAAGGGCAGTCCGTCGCCCCCTCAGGCTCAGGACCGGGCTGCATCGCTACCTCGACCTGCTAAGAGGATTAAGTCGCCCAACTCATGTTAAGAGCCGGGTAGCGCGAACGCGTCGTGCACGCGGTTTCTAACCGTGGGAACGATAAGTCGCCGCACGGTAAACGGATTCGATTTATTAGTATAGTCTTTTATTAGGGTAGAACGAATATTATTATATTACCTTGTTAAATGTGTTCGCGTAAGTAATTAAGAGTTCAGAGGTATTAGAGTCGAGCGGAGGCGAGTCGGAGGGGAAGGGAGCGCGTCGTGAGAACAGCGCGTGGCGTCGAGCGCGTGCGCGGCTGGAACGCGATTGAGGACGCGCGAGAAAGAGTGAATCGGCCGCGGATAGAGTATTAGTGTGCCTAGTAGTTAATTTAGTAGTTAATAAACGTTTGTAACTACTTTGCGCGAGTTTTGCGTGAGAGAATGGGAGCGCGAACTGGCTTGCACGGTTTCCTAATAAGGCAACGCGTCTGAACCGCGCTAAGTGAGTAACCTATTTATCGCGATAGGTCTTAACGAATTTACCTATTTATCGAAATAGGTTAACGAATGCTCGTTTGTCACGACGAGCGGAACGAGGTTTGAAGCACACAGAGGGCTCAGAGGATTATAGGGCGAAAAGTGGACGACGGGACTATCTCAGTCTCTTCGGCCGTATTTATGCTTGGATTAAGAATTATCTACGTTATTCTAGTACTTTCTTCTACTATCTATTACACTCGCTATCGTTCTAGAAGACGGTAGCGAGCAGGAATCGTGAGTCGTCGCATCGGCGACAAGTCCGCCTTCCAGTCACATGATACGCGCGCCTAACCCGGTAAGCGAGCGGCAGCGCTTGTTATTGATTAAGGTGAACACTATGACTAATAGGAATGATTCGTAGGGTTGACTCGCGGAGCCGTAAAGGTTCAGTGAAGCGAATCATACTGGTATGGGCTCGGTAGTGCGCCGTTTTCCCAAATACAGTAATATTCGGTAGTTAACTAAATATCTGCTATTCGTCTGGATTAACGACGCCTTAGTGTGCGAATAGGAAACACAAAGAACTACTATTAAATGGTTTATCTAATCTAAAATACCAATTTAGGGAAAAGAAGGGAGGGGGCGCTTGGTGAGATCGCCGGCGGCGATTCTCACGGTTGGATCCCTAACAACTCACCACCTTCTCCACCGTTGGCAGCCGCCCGCATTGCTGAGCAGGAGGTAGAAATGGAGAAGCTGGCTCCTCCACAACAGCCGGCAACTAGCCCGCTTCTTCCACCTATCGTCGCTCGACCTTTTCCTCCCCCAAGCCTAATCCCCAATGTACCAGACTTTGTGAGTGGATCTTACGGAGGCCTTTGCTCGGTGCCAAGGGACTAACAAAAGCCAATTCCTTGTGTGCCGGGACAATCCACAGGATCCCGAGACACCACAATGGATGCGCCAAGCCATTCAAGAACTGTGAGCCAAATATGAGAACGATCTATTCGAAGTGGTTATTCGCCCGGTCCAACCCGGGCCTGCTCCTTGTGCCCCGATGATATGGCGGATAACGTGCTATGACTGCTTTGGAAAGGTGAGGAGATGGGCCTTATGTATGTTTATTGGCAGACGCCATGCATTGGGGCCGATGCACTCTTGGGCTCATGTGACTGATTGGAAGAAAATCTTGACACTCCCCATGAAATCTCGTTCTAGATATACACGCCCGGTCCTGATGAGACACTGCTAAACTTCGAAGTGCATTTGAAGAACAAACAGCATCGAGAAAACGTCAATGCTCGAATCGAAGCCGCCGCTCTCATCGCGGCGCGCTCTTCCCGCTGGGGCGTTTTTTCAAAGTGGGCCGTCAAGAATAAGGCTGATGGACCCTCGTGAGTCCTATCCATGCCTTATCTACTACATTAGAACCATGAGCACATTTTAGTGCATAGTAATTCTGTTTGTCCAATTTTGCGCCCTGAATGTGACGACCTCGTCACATCACAGTCACGTGCCCCGCGTTTCCCCACCACGTGACTCCTTCCCCACAACCTCTCCGATCATCTGCTGCC
>WSTX01000198.1:0-15177 GCA_019633405.1 Tulasnella sp. 408 | reverse complement strand
AAGGCTGGCTCCAAGTAGGCCAAGGCGGACGGTCGACGAGCGGCGGTCAACCTTGCAATCGGCGAGAAACTTAGAAAAGGTGGTTGGGGTCCTCTTTGTTCACGTGACCGCCTCTCGTTGCATTTTCGGATCGGCAAAACGACCACCACACCCGCTAATCATGCACGTCCATCTGACAGAGCCAGACAAAGCAGCTGGTAAGTAGTACCGTCGCACTACTCGTAACTTCTCAATTTTGACGATACATCGGCACCCAAGCTTGCAAGCAATTGATTGAGCAACTCAACCAATGCCACGAATCGGGATTGATGGCAAAGTACACGGGCATGTGTAATGACGCTAAGCGAGCATTGGATCGGTGCCTTCGTCAAGAGGTACTTAACTTCTTGGTGCCTTATCGCTTGCATGTCTAATTCGTTTGTACAGCGCTTAGACCGGACAGCCCGAAACCGGGAAGCCGCCAAAATGCGGGACGCGAAATGGACTGTAAGTGCCACCGATAACCTATGCCCCCCACATTCTTAGTTGACAATTTTTGTATAGGATGCTCAAAAGAAATATGCAGAGTTATGATGCCCAGTCCGTTTTCAGTTTTGGTTCCCATTCGACACCCCTACTAGCCACCGTCATCCAACCCATCTCATCATTTCCTAACACCCTCGTGAATCTTAAACGATGGAGTATCCCTTTGGGGTACAGAGGGTGTTTGCTAAATCTAGTTTCAACTTTGGATGATGTATGAGCACTGCACTCACCCCGTCAACTCGCAACTCAGTACCAGTCGTGAATCGTGAGGCGTCACTCGCCAGATATACGACTGCTCCCTATAATTGGAACGATGTTACCGCTGACTGCTGAAATTAACTTAACCAAGCGAACTACCTTGAGCTCTTCGGGATCCCCGATTCGATGGACTGGGGTCAGTCCGATCCACTTTTCCTATATATCAGCCAAGCAGCTTAATATCTCTTTATGGTATGAGAACTTGCTCCACGGCACCCACTATCAACGCTGGGTCTGTGTCCGCGAGTGCTTTTACCATATCCGTCGCCATGTATCCTGGACTGCAGAACGATTGCATCACATCTTTCCGCCACTAATTGGGCAATAATCCTACCTCAGTGCGTTGACTCGGATTTTATTAGGTGCCCACTCGACTGCGAGAGATGCTGCCAACTGTTTGACAGCTTTTAAATTGAGTGGACGATCAGCAGCCACCCAGAGAGGAAGGGAAGCCATCGCCCTCTCACCTGCTTTAGACGCGTTGTATGGTGTTTGGGGCTATCCCAGTGTCGGTTAGTGCCTTCTAACATGCTTTAGTCACTAACCTGTGGAGTCGGAACAACCTAAGACAGCAAAGAATAGAGACGTAAGATTATGGCTATCGCGGCAGCCCAAGGCGCACTCACATCCGCAGCAGCACTTGCGATCAGAACTACAGTCCCGGGTGTCTTCGCATCGATCATATATTTTGCAGCTTCTCTCGCACAAAAGAATGATCCGTACACGTTGACTTCAAAAATCCTCTTCAGTTCTGAAGTTGGATATTGCATTGCGGGGAGGCTCCCAACGATGCCTAATGTGGGACACCAGTGACCACCTATGGAACGGCACATTGGAGCGAGACTTACCTGCAGATGTGACAAGACTGTGGATCGTTCCCCATTTGGTGGCTATATCCTGAAATGTTTCTTGCACCTCCTCCTCCGTAGAGACATCGCATGTGTAAGGTTGAACATCGGCATCTTTGTTCCAATTGAGGAGCGGCTATCAGCTTCTGCCTTGGACAAGGAAATTCGACACGACACCTTTGTGAGCGGTCCTGAGTTCTGTCGCTGCCTCTTTTAACCTTTGTTTATTTACGTCGACGATCGCGAGGGATGTACATCCTCTGCATGGAAAAATGTCACGGAATTATGTCGTCACTGTTATGGCAGCGCATGCTTACGACTCGAGGAAGGCTTTGGCGAAGGTTTTGCCCAGACCCGCGGCTGCACCCGTGACAACCACGACCTTATCTTTCATGCTAAACGATGCCAGAGTTGAATTTGATAGATGCACCTTCAGCAGAGATGGTTATGTGGGTGATGCGGAGAGTTTAGATACGTTATGATACCTTCGTCGAATATTTCGCAGACAGAACATCGCGTGTTGTCGATTTAACAGCGGTTCGAGCAAGAAGAGGACTTGGCCTCGTTAGCCTTGCTATTTCTGTCAACTTACCCCTGAAGGATATCTTGTTGTACATGGTTTTTAGTCGAAATGGGCCTTGCAGTGGTGGTGAGGAGCGATGTAGTCTCCCGGAGGCAGACTAAATACAGCGTGGGGAGAGTAGGTGCGTGTCACTGCCACGGTGCCGCGGAACCCAAGTGCACTTCACAAACGACGTCACATCGGAGGAATCTACTCTCGGCAGTGTCACCGATGCACCTGCACTCTTGGTTTACAATTTTTGTATAGGATGCTCAAACGAAATATGCAGAGCTATGATACCCAGTCCGTTTTCAGTTTTGGTTCCCATTCAGCGCCCCCTTGTATTCTAGTCACCATCATGCAACCCATCTCATCATTTCCGAACACCCCCGGGAGTCTTAAACGACAGAGTATCCCTTTGAGGTACAGAGGGTGCTCGTTCAATCTAGTTTCAACTTTGGATGATGGATGGGCACCGCACTCACCCCGTCAACCCGCAACTCAGCACCAGTCGTGAATCGCGAGGCATCACTCGACAGGTATACGACTGCTCCCTATAATTGGAACGATGTTACCACCAACTGCTGAAATTAACTTAACCAAGCGAACTACCTTGAGCTCTTCAGGATCCCCTATTCGATGGACTGGGGTCCGTGCGGTCCACGTTTCCTATATATCAGACAAGCAGCTTGATATCTCTCTATGGTACGAGAACTTGCTTCACGGCACCCACCATCAACGCTGGGTCTGTGTCCGCGACAGCTTTTACCAGTTCCGTCGCCATGTATCCTGGACTGCAGAACGATTGCATCACATCTTTCGGCCGCTCATTGGGCAATAATCCTACCTCAGTGCGTTGACTCGGATTTTATTAGGTGCCCACTCTACTGCGAGAGATGCTGCCAACTGTTTGACAGCTTTTAAATTGGGCGGACGATTAGCAGCCACCCAGAGAAGACGAGGAAGCCATCGTCCCCTCACCTGCTTTCGACGCGTTGTATGGCGCTTGGGGCTATCCCAGTGTCGGTTAGTGCCCTCTAACATGCATTATTCACTAACCTGTGGAGTCGGAACAGCCTAAGACAGCAAAGAATAGAGACTTAAGATTATGGCTATCGCGGCAGCCCAAGGCGCACTCACATCCGCAGCAACACTTGCGATCAGAACTACAGTCCCGGGTGTCTTCGCATTGATCATATATTTTGCAGCTTCTCTCGCACAAAAGAATGATCCGTACACGTTGACTTCAAAAATTCTCTTCAGTTTCGAAGTTGGATATTGCATTGCGGGGAGGCTTCCAGTGATGCCTAATGTGGGGCACCGAGTGACTACCTATCGAACGGCACATTGGAGCGAGACTTACCTGCAGATGTGACAAGACTGTGGATCGTTCCCCATTTGGTGGCTATACCCTGAAATGTTTCTTGCACCTCCTCCTCTGTAGAGACATCGCACGTGTAAGGTTGAACATCGGCATCTTTATTCCGATTGAGGAGCGCCTATCAGCTTCTGCCTCGGACAAGGAAATTCGACACGACACCTTTGTGAGCGGTCCTGAGTTCTGTCGCTGCCTCATTTAACCCTTGTTTGTTTACGTCGACGATTGCGAGGGATGTACATCCTCTGAACGGAAAAATTTTACAGAATTATTCCGTCACTGTTGTTGCAGCGCATACTTACGACTCGAGGAAGGCTTTGGCGAAGGTTTTGCCCAGACCCATGGCTGCACCCGTGACAACCACGACCTTATCTTTCATGCTAAACGATGCCAGAGTTGCATTTGATGGATGCACCTTCAGTAGAGATGGTTATGTGGGTGAGGTGGAGAGTTGAGATACGTTATGCTACCTTCGTAGAATATTTCGAAGACAGCACATCGCGTGTTGTCGATTGAACTGGTGTTCGAGCAAGAAGAGGACTTGGTCTCCTTAGCCTTGCTATCTCTGTCAGCTTCCCCCTGAAGAATATCTTGTTGTACATGGTTCTTAGTCGAGATGGGTCTTGCAGTGGTGGTGAGGAGCGATGCAAGTTGCCACCATGACACGGGACGCAAGTGCCGCTCATCAAACGACGTCATCGAAGGACCCCAACTCTCGGCACAAGAACTCCCAGACCCCAAAATAACCATTCAATTGCATTGTTCTGTTGAATATTTACCTAACCCCCGCTGCCTAGTTTACTATGAGATGGCGTACATGTCCATGTATTAAAGAACCAAACTTCCGCAGGACCGTTGTTTCAAACAAGACTCCTTGCATAGTAGTCCCAAAATTACCGCCGCTAACATCGACAGGGACCGAGTTCGCGTCATGTAGGGTTGTTTTGTGTCCTGCGCAAGCTGCGAGCTACCTGCACACCTGCCAAAGCCAACCCGACCATGATCACCCACACAAGGTAACCGCCAAGAAGCATTTTATCAATCGAAATAGCAAAGAGTGAACTTCAGAGAAGGATTTCCAACTTGTTAGCTTAAGCCGAGAACGCTAGCCGTATGGTGGTACATACGATACAAATGCAGGGGCAACCCCTTCTCCCAGGCTGAACGCTGACTGCGTTAAACCGAAGAGAGCTCCCATCGCGTTCGAACCCCGAGCAGCACTCTTTACAATCAAGAGGTGAGAACTAAAGGAAGGAAAGTCAGACTCGGCTCAGGGAAATGGAGTTTGGGACCGCTCACGAAAAGGATAGGAAACCAATCCGAACCAAGAACAGCGTGGAAATCACATATACCCATATTCCTCCGAGCGGAGGGGGCAAGTCGCCATTCGAAGAAGGAAGAGTTCTTCGCGCAATCATCCCACTGACCGGGAGGAGGGCGTAGACGATTGGCCACATCGACATGCAGAAAATCAAAACGCTCCGACAGTCAAATCTATGATGTACGCGCGGATATACGAATCCTATGATAAGTATTCCGAAACATCCGAGAGCGCTCAAGGTTAATCCGATTTCGGCAGGCTAAAATGTAGACAATCAGTATCGATTGTTCTACTCCGTAACTCCTGCTGCGAAATCCAGCACAAGCATACCTGCCGACCTAGTCCTCCGAGTCCGATGGGTGTATATGCAAACAAAACGAAGAGAGCATCGAATCCGAGGCCAAGGCTCGCCATGGCGAACGAAGCCATTACGAGCCTCCGCACCAGGGGGTCAGATAATAACTGCCTGGCGGTGGGCGGTTGGTTTTCCGGTTTCACTGCATTGGCATCTATGGTGCCGTAGTCTTGTTCGACTCCCGAATTCTTTAGGCCTCCTTTGGTCTTCACTATCGAGGGAAGAGTCTGCACGACAGAGTTCAGGGAATGGCGACTCGGTGTGGGGCCCAGAGTTTACCTCGTCTAGAAACAAAAGACTGGACGTGATCGACAGCAATGTCATTATCGACGAAATGAAGCATGGTAGGAAGAATGGCTAATTTATCCTGGACCGTCAGCGCCAATGCTGTGTCGGAAGTCGGACCAAAGGCTCACCTTTCGGCGCAAGAGCTCAACTTTCCCGAAAACGTTGGGATATCTTTCCGCTGGGTGAGACAGCAGTCCCCCGATCAACGGCCCGACGATTGCACCCGTAGCATAGGTTGCCGAAAGGAGTGGCAGAGCTGTGCGTGCATCAAGGACTCCCGTTAGCAAGCCCTGCAGGGATGGCAATTCCCCACCAACCTTGCCCTTCATTGGTTTCGTCTGTGATGTCGCTAACCGTGGATTGCATAACCCTGCACGGACCAAGATGAACGAGACATTTCATGAAGACTTTCAAGTCACGTACGCGACGTTCCCACATAGGCTTCCGATCATTACTCTAGACAACATCAGCTGCCACAATGACGTGGACGAGCCATACAGGAGTGTTGCGATGCAGACGCCGCTAAGGCCAATCAACACGACTGGTTTGCGGCCGATGCGGTCTGTGCCCAGGGGATAGTGAGCTCACTGTCCTACTGATCAAAATCTGATATGGAAACTCACCGGAGAGACGACCCCAGTACCAGATTGTACAGAATTGAGATAATGCAAAGAGGCTGTCCTAGACGATGATTTACGCCGTTGAGAAGAGACTTTTGCACTCAGGGTTATTTGACTTACAATCAGGCCTGCGTAGAACCCAATTTTCTTCTTGTCGCTGGCAATGTGTAGCTCCTCGACCATCTGAAATGTATCTATGAGATCTGCTTTTGGCGAACGAACGACAGAAGGCACTCACTTGAGCGATATAAGGGAAGATTTGGGTATATGCGATTGGCTCGGCAAGCCTGGCAAAGAGAATGATTGCCAGCTGGCGTTTCGGCAGAGGTGTTGGAATTTGTTTGCTGGGAATCAGTGGTTGATCTTCCATTGTGTATCACGATTCCGAAGTGTTGAGAGGCCAAACAAGGATGGAGGGCGACTTGCGGTAGAAGAGCACTCGTGAGTGAGAGGACAGACAACGATGAGTTTATGCCACGAGCTGAATACACTTAGCCCTTGTATAAGGTGCCTCCAGCATAACGTATGAACGTCGGAAGGATCGGCATGATTATCAGTCATGACACGCGCTGGGGCTTGGTAGGAGGCTTGGGGAGGGGCTTGCTACAATGAACAATCCAAAGTAATTCCACTCCAGCCCTTTATTAGAAATTCTTACCTAAAACAGAAATGAGTTTGTGCGTATGCAAATGGGATCGTGATTACTGAAGATCGCAAGCTCTCTCGCCTTCTCTCGAACACCTCGTTTGGGCAACCAGGGAGCCAATCATGAGCACAAGATCGATGAAAGGCCCTATATGTGGCACATTTGGTGTTATCGAGTAGATGTCACTACCGAGATAGGAGGGCGGGAGCGGTCCGACCAGTGGGAGTGCACGTGGCGGCTGGAGCAAGCACAACCTCCCCCCTGCCCTCGGCGACGTTGTTGCCCAGATCATAGTCCGCTCCTCAATCCCAAGTCGTACCGAGTACCAAATCAGAAACCTTCTCGCAGCCACATTTATGAGACTTCGTCCCTCGTACCCACCATCGGGGAACATTTTGCTGACCCCGCGAGCGTCAAGCCTTCGAGAGTGCGGGTTCAGAACTTTCTCCGACCTACTATTCCGGGATCCTCCAAAAGTGTTGTTTTCCAAGCTTCCGGGCGGTATGATATCTTACTCAGACTTCCCTGTACAAGGAGACTCGGAGTGCGCACGCGCGACACCTTTGTGAGCGGTCCTGGCCTTTGTCGCCGACCCTTGCTATTTTGACAACTTCCCCCTGAAAGATATCTTGTTGTACATGGTTCTTAGTCGAGATGGTCCTTGCAGTGGTGGTGAGGAGCGATGCAAGTTGCCACGGTGACGCGGGACGCAAGTGCCCGCTCATCAAACGACGTCATCGGAGGAACCCAACTCTCGGCACGAGGACCTGAAGTGACCATTTAATTGCATTGTTTTGTTGAGTATTTACCTAACCCCCGCTGCCTAGCCTACTACTAGATGGCATACATATCCATGTATTAAAGAAACCAAACTTCCGCACGACCGTTGTTTCAAACAAGACTCATTGCATAGCAGTCCCAGGATTACCGCCGCTAACATCGAAATTGATCGACTTCACGTCATGTACGGTTGTCTTGTGTCCCCCGCAAGCTACGAGCTACCTGCAAACCTGCCAAAGCCAACCCCACCATGATCACCCACACAAGGTACCCGCCAAGGAGCATTTTATCGATCGAGATAGCAAAAAGTGACCTTCAGAGAAGAATTTGCAATTTGTTAGCTCAGGCTGAGAATGCTAACTGTATGGTGATACATACGATACAAGTGCTGGGGCAACCCCTTCTCCCAGGCTGAAAGCGGACTGCGTTAAACCAAAGAGAGCTCCAACCGCCTTCGAACCCCGAGCAGCACTCTTTACGATCAAGAGATGAGCACTATTAGAAGGAAAGTCAGAGTCAGCTCAGAGATTCAGAGCTTGGGACAGGCTCACGAAAAGGATAGGAAACCAATCCGAACCAAGAACAGCGTGGAGATAACATATACCCATACTCCTCCGAGCGGAGGGGGCAAGTCGACATTCGACGAAGGAAGCGTTGTCCGCGCAATCATCCCACTGACCGGGAGGAGGGCGTAGACGATTGGCCACATCGACATACAGAAAATGAAAACGTTCCGACAGTCAAACCTATGATGTACGCGCGGATATACGAATCCTGTGATAAGTATTCCGAAGCATCCGAGACTGCTCAGGGCTAATCCGATTTCGGCAGGCTAAAATGTAGACAATCAGTATCGATTATTCTACTCAGTAACTCCCTACTACGAAATCCAGCACAAACATACCTGCCGACCTAGTCCTCCGAGTCCGATGGGTGTATATGCAAATAAAGCGAAGAGAGCATTGAATCCGAGACCAAGGCTCGCCATGGCGAATGAAGCGAATACGAGCCTCCGCACCAGGGGGTCAGATAGTAACTGCCAGGCAGTGGGCGGGTGGTTTTCCGGTTTCACTGCGTTGATATCTATGGTGCCGTAGTCTTGTTCGACTCCTGAGTTTTTTAGGCCTCCTTTGGTCTTCACTGTTGAGGGAAGAGTCTGCACGACAGAGTTCAGGGAATGGCGGCTCGGTGTGTGGCCAAGAGTTTACCTCGTTTAAAAACAAAATACTAAACGTGATCGAAAGAAATGTCAACATCGATGAAATGAAGCATGGTAAGAAGAATGGCTAATTTATCCTGGACCGTCAGCGCCAATGCTGTGTCAGAAGTCGGACCAAAGGCGCACCTTTCGGCGCAAGAGCTCAAATTTCCCGAAGACGTTGGGATATCTTTCCGCTGGATGAGACAACAGTCCCCCAATCAACGGACCGACGATCGCGCCCGTAGCATAGGTCGCTGAAACCAGTGGCAGAGCTGTGGGTGCATCAGAACCCCAGTTAGCAAGTCCTACGGGGATGGCAATTCCCCCACCAACCTTGCCCTTCATTGGTTTCGTCTGTGATGTCACTAACCATGGATTGTATGACCCTGCACGGAGCCAAGATGAACGAGACATTTCATGAAGACTTTCAAGTCACATACGCGACGTTCCCACATAGGCTCCCGATCAATATTCTAGACAGCATCAGCTGCCACAATGACGTGGACAGGCCATAAATGAGTGTTGCGATGCAGACGCCGCTGAGTCCGATCAACACGACTGGTTTGCGGCCGATGCGGTCTGTGTCCAGGGGATAAGTATACTATCCTATTGATCAAAATCTGGTATGGAAACTCACCGGAGAGACGACCCCAGTACCAGATTGTACAGAATTGGGATAACGCAAAGAGGCTGTCCTAGACGATGATTTACGCCGTTAAGAGGAGACGTTCGGTTGCATTCAGGGTTATTTGACTTACAATCAAGCCTGCGTAAAACCCAATTTTCTTCTTGTCGCTGGCGATGTGGAGTTCCTCGACCATCTGAAATGTATCTGTGAGATCTGCTTCTCGCGAACGAAGGACCGAAGACACTCACTTGAGCGATATAAGGGAAGATTTGGGTATATGCGATTGGCTCGGCAAGTCTGGCAAAGAGAATAATCGCCAGCTGGCGTGTCGGTAGAGGTGTTGAATTTCGTTTGCTGGGGATTAGTGATTGATCCTCCATCGTGTATCACGATTCAGAAGTGTTGAGGCCAGACGCGTTTGGGGGGCGAGGTGCGTAGGAGGGCACTCGCGGGTAGGTGTAGGGAGGCGCATGATCCCACGGTCTTGATACCTAATCCGTTCTATACAGCTTGCTAATACTCCTTTCTTGGACAGGATAGGCGAACGAGGTCCTCGCTTCGCCGAAGAACAGACCTCCCTACCCATCAAGACCGTATATAGCTTCTCGGTCCTCTCGGTTATGTTTCCCTTGTATTTCCTCTATTTTACCGGACCGTACAACTATTCCGCCTCGTCTATATATAAGGAGTAGGATAGCTGTACTGTCCGAGGAGAACCACCAACCAAGAGTCTTACGGCCACTGAATTACCTGGAGTGAAAATCAACCCTTAAGACCTTAAATCGACAAATCCAATAAATACGAATATTCACGTGAGGTTGAGTAGCTAATCTTATCGACCTTACAGTAAGAGGGGAGACGACGATGAGATTTACTTATGCTACAAGCTGAATATAGGCCTTTCTATAAGGCGACTCCAGCATGATATATGAACGTCGGAAGGATCGGTATGATGACACGCGCTGAGGCTTGGTAGGAGGCTTGAGAAGTGGCTTGCTACAGTGAACGATCCAAAGTAATTCCACTCTAGCCCTTTATTGGAGATTCTTACCTGAAGAAGAAATGAGTTTGTGCGTGTGCAAATGGGGATCGTGATTACTGAGGTATCGCAAGACCTCTCGCCTTCGCTCGAACACCTCTTTCGGGCAACCAGGGAACCAATCACGATCACAAGATCAATAAAAGGCCTTATATGTGGCATTTGATGTTATCCGCTACCGTGATGGCAGAGGTCCGATCAGTCGGGTGCACGTGGCGGCTGGAGCAAGCACAACCACTGACAGGTACCTAGTGTGGCCGCCGGTTTGGCCCAAACCGGTCCTCAAACCGGTTCAAGGGGACGTCATTTTCACCGATCCCCGGCCACACATTCCGTAACCAGCGATCTTCCCGCACAGTTGATCTCGATCTTGTCGCACCCGATGTCGGTGTCAAACGCATCTCGCCGACTGGCAGCGCTTTGTGCCCATTACTTTAACCGGTCCATCTCCCGATCAGTTCTTTTCTATATAGCAAGCCCTCCCAAAAGTCCCGAATTTGATCCACCATGCCCCCATACGATGGAAGGGCTCCGGGCCATTCAAGGCTCCGGGCGAGGTCATTCGTAGCTCTGTCACCGTCTCTAATGAACCTTGTTTGTTTACGTCGACGGTTGCGAGAGACGTACATCCTCTGGACGGAAAATTTTTACGGGAGTATTCCGTCACTGCTATCGCACCGCGGACTTACGACTCAAGGAAGGGAGCGCTTTGGAAAAGGTCTTGCCCAGACCGGCAGCTGCACCCGTGACGACCGGACATCGACCACGCCTACTTCAGGCCAAACGATGCCAGGGTTGCATTTGATGGATGCATCTTCAGGAGGAGGTGGTTATGTGGGCGATACTGGGAGTTTAGATATCATAGATACCTTCGGAGAATATTATCAGGACAACACATCGCCTGTTGTCGGTTCAACAGCGGTTCGGGCAAGCAAAGGACTTGGTCTCCATAACCTTGCTATTTCGGTCAAGTTCCTCCATGAAGGACATCTTGGTGAACATGGCTCCTAGTCGAGATGGGTCTTGCGGTGGTAAGGAGAGATACAGGTAGCCACGCGGGCACGCGAGTGGCGGATCACTAAACGCTCTCGGCACGAGAACTCCCAGATCCCAAATAACCATTCAATTGCATTGTTCTGTTGGATATTTACCTAACCCCCCCTCCCCTGCCTAGTTTACTACTAGACGGCATACATGCCCATGTATTAAAGAAACCAAACTTCCGCATGACCGTTGCTTCAAACAAGACTCCTTGCATAGAAGACCCAGAATTACCGCCGTTAACATCGGCATTGACCGACTTCGCGTCACGTAGGGTTGTTTTGTGTCCCGCGCAAGCTGCGAGCTACCTGGACACCTGCCAAGGCCAACCCCACCATGATCACCCACACAAGGTACCCGCCAAGAAGCATTTCGTCAATCGAGATAGCAAAAAGTGACCTTCAGAGGAGAATTGATAATGTGTTAGCGTAGGCTGGAAGCGCTAACTGTATGATGGTACATACGATACAAGTGCTGGAGCGGCCCCTTCTCCCAGGCTGAACGCTGACTGCGTTAAACCAAAGAGAGTTCCAACCGCGTTCGAGCCCCGAGCGATACTTCTTACGATCATTATGTGAGCACTGTAGCAAGCAAGTTCAGACTCATCTCGGGTATCTGGAGTTGGAACCGGCTCACGAAGAGGATAGGAAACCTATCCGAACCAAGAACAGCGTGGAGATCACGTATACCCATATTCCTCCTAGCGGCGGAGGGGCTGAGCCGTCATTCGTCGAAGGAAGCGTTGTTCGCGCAATCATCCCACTGATCGGGAGGAGGACGTAGACGATTGGCCACATCGACATGCAAAAAATGAAAACGTTCCGACAGTCAAATCTCCGGTGCAGGTGCGGATATACGAGTCCTGTGATAAGTATTCCGAAACATCCGAGAGTGCCCATAGCTAGTCCGATTTCAGCAGGCTAAAATGCATTCAATCAGTATTGATTGGTCTACAACGTGCCTCCCTGCTCCTGCGAACTCCAGCACATACATACCTGCCGACCTAGTCCTCCGAGTCCGATGGGTGTATATGCAAATAAAGCGAAGAGAGCATTGAATCCGAGGCCTAGGCTCGCCATGGAGAACGATGCCATTACGAGCCTCCGCACCAGCGGGTTTGATAATACCTGCCAGGCAGTGGGCGGTTGGTTTTCCGGTTTCACTGCATTGGCATCTATGGTGCCGTAGTCTCGCTTGACTCCTGGATCCTTCAGGCTTGCTTTGGTCTTTACTATAGAGGGAAGAGTCTGCACGACAGAGTTCAGGGATGGCGGCTCGGGGCGCGCTTAAGAGTTTACCTCATTCAAAAACAAAATAGTGGACGTGATCGAAAGCAATGTCAATATCGATGAAACGAAGCATGGTAGGAAGAATGGCTAATTACCGTCAGTGTCAATACCATATCAGAGGTCGGACCAAAGGCTCACCTTTCGGCGGAGGAGCTCAAATTTCCCGAAGACTTTGGGATATCTTTCCGCCGGATGAGCCAGCAGTCCTCCGATCAAAGGCCCGACGATTGTACCCGCAGCAAAAGTCGCTGGAACGAGTGGCAGGACTGTGGGTGCGTCATTAGCAAGTCCTGCGAGAACGACGCTTCCCCACCGACCTTGGCCTTCATTGGTTTCGTCTGTGATGTCACTAACCATGGATTTTATTACCCTGCGCGTAGCCAAGATGAGCGAAAGATTTCATGAGAACTTTCAAGCGACGTACGCGACGTTTCCGCATAGGCTACCAATTAGTATTCTAGACAGCATCAGCTGCCACAATGACGCGGACAAGCCATACATGAGTGTTGCGATGCAGACGCCGCTGAGGCCAATCAACACGACTGGTTTGCGGCCGATGCGGTCTGTGTCCAGGGGATAAGTATACTATCCTATTGATCAAAATTTGGTATGGAAACTCACCGGAGAGACGACCCCAGTACCAGATAGTACAAAACTGGGATAACGCGAAGAGACTGTCCTAAATAATGATTTTACAGTGTTGAGGGGAGACGTTCTGATGCATTCATCGTGATTCCACTTACAATCAAGCCTGCGTAGAACCCAATTTTCTTCTTGTCGCTGGCGATGTGGAGTTCCTCGACCATCTAAAATGCACCTATGAGATCCGCTTTGAACGAATAAAGGGCCGAGCCCACTCACTTGAGCGATGTAAGGGAAGATTTGGGTATATGCAATTGGTTCGGCCAGCCTGGCAAAGAAAATAATCACCAACTGGCGTTTTGGTAGAGGTGTCGGCTTTCGTTTGCAGGGAATTAGAGGTTGATTCTCCATCTGAATCGTGTATCGGGGCTCGGAAGGTTTGAGACTAGACGCGTAGGGAGGGACGAGGTAGAGCAGGAGAGCCTCGTGCGTGAGAGGATAGATAAGATTTGTGCCACAAACCACGCTCTTTCCAAGGTTGCAGGACAATTGCGTGCCCGTCCGTTCAAACCGAACAAAGCGAGGCAGACAAGTTGCGTAAGCAACCACTGAAAAGGAGTGTGACCACAAGCTGGATACATGTAAAGCTTTCTATAAAGATGACTCCAGCATGGACATCTGATATGAACGTCGGACGGATCGGCAACATTGGTAGTGACACGCGCTGGGGTTTAATCGGAGGCCTGAGAAGAGGCTTGCGACAATGAACTATCCAGAGGAGTCCCTCTTCAGCCCTTTATTGGAAATGTGTACCTATACAGAAATGATAAGTTTGTGTGTGGCGATTAAGAGTTAGTTACTGAGGTATAGCATGGCATCGCGCCTTCTCTTGAACACCTTTTCCGGGCAGCCAGGAAACCAATCGCGATGACAAGATCGATACAGTGTCCCGTAGACGGTGCAATTGATGGTCTCGAATAACTACCACAACCGCGGTGAGAGGGTGGAAGAGGTCCCAGCCGGAGTGGCGGCTATACCAAACACGACCACCCACATCTATCCTGTCCTCGGCAACGTTCAAGTCGTTATCGTCCAGCTCCCCTCAATCCCAAGTCGTGTTGAGTACCAAATCAGAAACCTTCTTGCATCCACATCTATGAGACTTCGTCTTCTCGTCCATACCCTTGGGGAACAGTTTGCTGATGCCGCACGCATCGTACAGGCCTTTGAGAGTGCGGGGTTCAGAACTTCCTACGACCTGCTGTTCGGAGATCCTCCAGAAGTGCTATATTCAAAGCTTCCGGACGGTACGATATCTTACTCGGACTTGCAAGATTTTCTTTTGCAAGTGGCGAGTGCGACAGCAGCCCACGGCTTGGCTGGAGATGTCGTCCTAGAAGAAGAGCAGAATGTCAAGTCAGCCCAGTACGGAGGAGAAACGGGGGTCCTTGAGCTGGACGAGATGGCAGCGGGTGCCTTCGGGGCTTACGGGGTTACAGAGGTGTCGGGAAGTGCGGCTTCTCGATTGGTTCTCTGGATAGTCGTCCGCCATCTGGCTCGATGCGGAGAATCGTCAGCATTGTGGATCGACACCTCGTATGACTTCTCAGTTGATCAAGCCGTCTTGGCTTTACAAAGCATACCGTTCAAGGTCAGCTGCGCCCTTTGAAAATGATCACTCATCTTGAATTCACCCTCTGCAGGACGCGGCAACGGCTCTCGATAGGCTGCAAGTATCGCGATCTTTAGAGCTCTCGGAGGTTTATGACGCTCTCGATGCGCTCCGTAACGCTTTAACTGTGAGCAATATCCTTCT
>WSTX01000196.1:0-15233 GCA_019633405.1 Tulasnella sp. 408 | reverse complement strand
GCATTTAACGAGGCTGGTTAGACTTTCTGATTGGTGAACTCCCACGAGGAAGCTTTGGCATCCCGTAACATCCCGAATGCTGAGCCAAAGGTGTGGGCGTATCACAAGGTCCCTAGGAACCCTTAAACCACTCTGAGCGACTGCTCAGTCTCTAGCTGCCTTTCTTTTCGGAACTGAATTGCCCCTGAACCGAAGGCTTGATGGAGGTACACCCCATGGCCATTCGCCATCGCCACTGTGTCAGCGGACAAGTCAAGCCGAATGATGCCGACAAGAGCACGCCGGTTTCAGTTTATTCTCTCTCTTGATGTTTGTTTCTCTCTAGTCTAGTCTCTGCTCGCGTCTCTTTTGTCGTTGGTTGTTTCCTTCTGTTCGGTTCCGTGTTACTCTCTTATGCTGCATTTCTGCTTGTTTGGGATACCTCGGGCGATTGCCCGATCGCTGAGGTAAGCCCCCTTCCTGTTTCCCTGTCTCGTACGTAGCCTGACGACTCTCTACGTACCCTAGTGTTATATTGTAACAGATGCTAAGCTAATATATGTGAGTTGGTTGCCTCATCGCTGAGTTCTCTATTGTAACACACCCAGCGCGCAGCAAGAGGTCAAGGTGCTGTTTGCAGAGTCGTTCTACTTGAGTGCATATCAAAGGATAGCTTGAGATGAGACAGGTTCAAGATCCTTCGCGTAATCTCGGACGGTCTATGATTCGCTTCCATTCGGCCTTAGCCCAGGGCCGTCGATGTGCGCATTGGCAGATTTGCTGGCAAGCTGACTGGGTAAAAAAAATTGCCAGTACTAATGGGCGGATAGTCTAATCCCATCTTCTTGCTCTATGTCGTACCTGGAGGAGTTCCCTTAACGCCGGGCTCGTCGGGATGCGTAGTTTCCCTGCAACCAAGAGGAGCTTAAAATTGGATTAATAAGGGATGGCCAATTTAAACTGATTTAAAGAGACACAGTGAGAATAGCAATGAGAGAAACGTATAAAGCTCTCCGTGGTGATCTCGCAGACGAATAGCTTCCCTTGACCATCTCCTTGTTTGGGCGCCTCCTGGCGTTCTAGGAAATTGACTGTCACTCCAGCCTTGTTTGCACAGGTCCGTGATCGAGTACATAGCCCCGATCTGTGCCGAGTGACTGCGAGATCTCCAACCCTCTCTGGAAGACTCATATTGGCGCTTCAACCACTCAGTATAAGCGTCGCAGAGATCCCCAAGCGACTCAAATTCTCATTTAAATTACCGGCGGTTAAGGGAAATAGAGTGTATAATACGGGGAAAGAGAGCGAAGCTCACATGAGCGATTCAGTACTTACGAAACGGTTCCCTATCCCTTAGGTAGCTTGCATTCCATTGTTTTTTGGGGGTGTTATACATCTGAGGCCTAAATCTCAGTCTGAAAAACAGGAATGACATATGAGTATACTTATTAATAGAATAATGCATGTAAATTCACCATGGTCAATCATGCGAGAGAGCATCCAAATCGATTATTCCTATTTCTCCCTTCGGAAGACCGACAATCAAGTGATTTCCTCGCCAAACTGCGGGAATAATCCCATTCATAAAGCGCCACGTAGGAGGAAGCCAGCACAAGAGCTTCCTCGAGTCGCTGTCCCGTTTGTACAGATATCCCATCTGATCGTGCACCAAAAACGAGGGTTTCCAGCCGATTGAGGTCCCAAAGATCTGGAAGACATACGAACTTTCAGTGTATCGAGTTACTTGGGATGAATCTTTGATGGTAACAAGGTATGAAGGGATCATGGGGCCGTCGAAGCCCCTAACCAGTAATTGTGCCCCATCAGGAACTATTCCGCTTAGCGTGAAATACGCTGGAAGCTCGAGCTCTGGTCCCCATTTGGTGGTAAATTCACTTTTCGACCCACTTGAGACACTATATATATCGTACCCAGCTTTATGTACGATCACCAACGATGCTCCCTCAGGTAAGAATGCCATTCCCTTGAGCTGTACTGGAAGGTCGAGTTCCAGAAGCTTCCGTCTTTGATCGATATCCAACACCTCTATAGATGCATGATTGTCCCACGAACTCTCGGGAAGAGTGACGGCAACGAGCTTGCTGTCCTCAGAGAAGGCAGCATGTAGGTTAACAAAGCCATCGGGACGATAGTATTTGGAGCCAGTATAATTCCACGAGTAAACACACTGCAGGGATCTCGTCTCGTAGAGGACCCACCCGCTGTGGATGCCAACGTAGACGGTCGCGCAGACAACGTAGAGCCCGTCCGATGACATCTCGAGAGAAAGATCCAAGTTTGGAAGGTTGAGTTCGACACAGGTTTTTTCAGCAATATTCCACAGGAGTACGGCCGTCGTGCTCCCAGAGTACATGCTAATCACGTCATTTCCACTGCGAGATGCCGATACGATTGTGCAAGCGTGCCGGTCTGTTTCTAAGGCGTTTGGGTTGCTTCTAGAGAGTGGAGGGCTAATATCCCAAGTACGCAGGGACCCATGTTCGTCTACAGATGCTAGCAGCATATCCGTTGGGGAGAATGCAGCGCGGATTCCAGTAGGAGCATACTCGTCTAGCTGGGCCAGGAGAGTCGCGCTTTCGATATCCCATATTTGTATCGGGAGTTCTGTGGTCAGTATTGCCATCCTTTTTGTCTCTTTGCATAATCCGGCGACTTTCGCATGAGCGGAAAATGTTATCGTCTTGATCTCGAGCCCATTCTGGTAATCCCAGAGCGAGACAAGTGTACAGCCGCCGGGAATGAGCGGGGATTCGTTAAGGACGAATAGCACTCGCTTCGTATCGAGTAGAAATGCTTCATCTAATAAGAAATCATTTTCTCCATATTCTTGCCAGGGTATGTGTGCTTCCACAGGGGTGAAGATACCCCCTTCATAAGTCCAAACTCCAGCTTGGTCGAGATCTTTGATTGCAAGTATCGAGCCATGAGGAGATAGCGAAATCTTCACAGATGTCTCGACAGGCAGTTTGTATGCTTGAACCAAGCCCCCTGTCACCGAGTTCCAGCGATGAAGCATGCCATTTTCGGACCAGGACAGGAGCTCTGGAGCATCCGGTAAGAAAGCAATACTTGTGTCAGGGGGGAATCTGCCAGGCTCTCCGAGGCGCGAAATGCAAGATCCGGTGATCGAGTCCCATATGTGAAGGTGCGTCTCTTCCTCGCCTTTCTTTGATGAAGCTATCCGAGCTCCATCTGCAGAGATGTCGAGGCTGAAAGCTGACACAGGAGTATCTTGTCCGTATATCGAGATAATTTCTGCTCCGGTCGAGATATTCCATACTGAAATTCGCCCACGGTCATCTCCCGTCGCAACACGTTTCCCGTCAGGAAAGAATGCTAAGGCCAGGAACTTTCTTTGTGTATCCATGGTGATCAAATTGGAGTCCCACTGAGCTGGCCTTCCACGAATAGCATACGGCACGTGGAGTTGAGATGCGTATTGTTTTGTTAACGAACAGACCGGGGCGAACGAAGGAACTGTTGTGTACAAATGCCCAGCGGATAAGCTAAGAGGTGACTGATATTGAAGGAGAACTCGGGACGTGTCGTGGATCAGATCCGCAGTGATCTGTATTACGGTGGAGTTTTTCTAATAGAGAAAATTGTGAAGTGCATTAAACTGTAGAGTGTGTGACACACTCACATTGCACCACGATCTCAAAAGTTGGATGGAATTGATGGCACCGCCAATATCGCCTAATAAGCTCATCATTTCGAGCCACACCAGGATTTTCGACTCGCAAAATGAATCTAAAAGCTGCTCCAAGCTTTTGTCTCCGGGTCCGCATAGCGAAATGTGCGAACAGAAGAACCTGCACGAATAGCGCAAGTGATTTGGCGCCGCCCGGTCCAGGCGCGATTCGAGATCCACGACGTCCGAGTTAAGTGTCCAGGGGTTTCCGATGGAGCACGGATCCTTCCTGAGCAATTCAAGCATGGTTTTAAGACACAGCTTTGCCAGTCGTGCGTGGCCGTCGGTTGTTGTGATGAAAAACGGTCCTGACTCACGGCCTGGTGTAGTGATGAAATCGTAGAAGGACGGGTGGAAGAAACGGATTGGTTCCACAGAGTCCGAGTTGGCGGGAATGACAAGGACGGACCGAAGGTCTTGGATCGACGTAATTACGTCGTCGGGGTGCAGTGAAAGCAGTCCTCCCAAGGATGTGGGCGACAGGGGGTCAAGGAGAAGCACAATGGTTTCGAGAACTAAATGGAAAGTCTCTTTGGCATTGAGTAAAGTCGCCTCCAGATCTTTCTCCGCAGATTCGAGTACACGAAGGTATAATGCGTCTAACTGTGCAAAGGCGGATATCTTCACATTCGAGTCTGGTCTGAGAAGATGATCGAGGCGATGTTGCAGTGAGCGCCCGCTCTTGGCTCCTCCGATGAAATTGACAGTAGTGGACGCAAAAATGAACAGGTTGTCACTCCTCGATGCAAGAGAGCTGATCTCTGCAACAGTTGGCCATGGCTGTGACACTCCGTGGAGAGTGGCCAGGTCAGTTAGCCGCCCGGTGAGAAAAAGCTCAATGTCAGCTTTCACAACGGTTTTCTCGATGTCATGCAGTACAAATGACTGTGAGATGCTGTGAAGAGGCGAGTAATTGAACTGATCATGAATATGCAGCTCCGGCCGACTCGTGATCAGGACCTTTAGCATGACACCCACTTGATTGAAGATTTGAGGAAGTCCTACTGCCCATCGTGCCAGAATCTCTAGAGCTCCACTAGATGGACTGCATTCGTCCAGTGCATCAAGGACGAACAAAATGGTCTTCGCCGCTCCCTTGAACTTCTCAAGGGGTCCCGCAATCAGCTGTTCAAATTGCTTCTGCATCATCGCATGCCCTATGTCAGTATCCTGCTCCAGAGCCTGGATGATCGGTTCTCGGAGGGAGCTATCAAACCCCGCCAATTGAAATGCCATCGTTGGGTACACGAGATGGGGGCTTCGGCGATCAGCCTCGTCTCTCGAGAAAAAGAAGCTCGCGCCGAGCCGATGCTTCTTATCCTCCTGCTCTGCAATCGTATGAGCAATTGTAGACTTTCCAATTCCAGCCATCCCGCTGAGCCAGAATATAGGTGGCGCGCTGGGGTTCTCAATCCATGAGGAAATTTCATGCAAAATGCTACTGCGCGTTCCTTGGAAACATGGGTTAGCCCCAACGCGTGAAGCGGAATCGTAACGTGCTTGGGCTCGAGGAAGCTTGTTAATAATGAGAGTTTGCGCTAAAATTTCAAATAATCAGCGAGAGCTTCAAACGCAACGAGGGCAGGGTATCGGAGGAACGCACCAGAGCGGCTAGCTTTTCGGGCCTCCATCTCAGCACCGATCGAACCTCGGCCCTAAAAGATTCAACAAGTTGATCAAGTCAGTGCGCATAGCGCATACAGTTTTCAAAGGGCGGCGACGCACGGTAAATGCCATTACGATCCTGTCTAGATCACGGTTTAATTCCTGGATCACCCATTGGTCGTCTTGAAAACTAAAAAACTTCTTGGGCTTCTCGCGGGACATCATCGTATCCCCGCGTTTGGCTAAATCCGTCAATTCGCTATTCAAAGGGGGCCTTGAGCGAGAATCAGCTATCCGTGCCAAAATCCGACGTACTTGGCTAACAGCTCCAAGCGTTTCTGAAGGTCATCGTCTATAAAGTTTGGCTGCTTGGCGATCGCTTCTTTAAGCGGCAATGTGACATTGTCATTCAAACGCACGATGGCCGCGTTGAATGCCTTGATAGCTTCTTCGTTTGCTTTCATGCTCTAGAATCGGTTTAGAAAGTCAACCTCAGTCTGCATCAATGAGACATCCCTAAGTACCTGATATACGGTCAAGACTCTTAACAGTCCTCCGATTGCTGCCTCCAAACCAGGAACTGGAAGTCCCGCAACAGACTCTTTTGCTATGCCGAGTGTTGTTTGAGTGGCACTCAATACCGTATCCCACGCGGTGGATTTCTGGCTGGAGTTTCCCGTGTTTGTGATAGGAGATTGCCCGCCGGTGGGGCCTGGTTGAAGCTTGTCTTTCAGTTTCTTAAACATCGAATAATCTGTTCGCTTTGTACCGATTGAATATGTACTTTGAGTGGTATGGTGGTGGTAGGGTGAGGGGCGGGGTATCGAGATCGCCGGGCACGAGGCTGTTCGCTCCCGTCGGCGTTAGACCTCTGATGTCCGACGCCTTCCCTTGCAACGATTGGACAAAGGTTTTTGCATTGAGGACTTCCGCCCTCTCTTCTTATATTTGAGTGCTGCTGATCAAATTTTTTGGTCTGTAGCGGGACTTGTGCCTCGCAAGGACCCCATCAGCTGGTCGGGATCATCCGCTTGCACATCAAAGACTCTTCATAAAGCCACGGTCATACGGAACTAGGACAAAATCGAGATACGAGAGTAGCAATAAAAGATACTGGCGCCGAGATTCTCCAAGGGATTTGACTTGTGGGATATTGACTATCCACCCAGCACCAGAGTCGAAAGGAGGGGGCTGAGAGTGAGTGGTTACTTAGTGCTGTCTCACGTCTACATGCATACTCATCAATATTTATCAATACCTGTTATCCACTGGTCCTTTAAAGATCATTTTACGAATACAAGCGGCATCTACGTGCTCAGACCAATGTGAGCTGGAATCTCCTTCACCCATCGATGTCAAGCCCCAATATCACACGGCATCGAGACGCTCGTCTCGAACTGCAACCTTGCGTTCACTGGCGGGTGCTTAGACGGGAAAGGAATAGCACCAGAGTCAGCAGCTGGAGGGAGGTTATACCGTCCAACACGAAAAACTTCGCACCTACCGCACAACAGGAACACCGGAGGCGGGGTAAGGGGGTACAGATAAGGCTGTGTTCCGAGGTGGCTCATTCCCAGTCGGTGCAACGAGGTAGCACAAACGCCCTTCCCCCAATCCATCAAGTTTCTCTAGTACTAGGAAGCAATGAGCCGAATGCGGAACCAGAAGCAAATCAAGGTCGTAAAGAACATACGACAGGGCTGGCGAAGGCGCTGTCTTTGGTAAGCATTTGCCTCTCCGACTTGATGGACTTCAGTGAGTGGTAGTGAGGTGGGGACTGCTTGAGCGTCGGTGAAGCCCCCGGACCATCCAGCGAGTTGAACTTCTCGGACAGTTACGTTGCACCTGTCTATCAGTTTGTTACCCCAAAATTGAGTCGACGACATTGGGTTGAAGTGCAATGCGTTCCAGCTAAGGGACTTACCTATGATAGACGTGACCCTTGACATGTCCAAACTTGCAGGTATAGTACGGTATAGTATTGAGCGCCGTTTCAAGCAATCAACTAATGACCTCTGAGTTAGTGCTGAAGTTTGTTGAGGGCTAGAGCGGTAATGGCAAGAACGACGGCAATGGCAAGCAGATTCGGAGTGGGTTTGGATAGCTTTCGCTGCAGCGACGCGCCAACGTTCAGCCGAGGAATGGGGAAGCGATGTTCTTGAAAATGCCACGCGCACATATGCCCCAATAGTCGTCTTGCCGTTTTCCTCGAGCTGGCCGGCGGAGGCTCGTTTTTCTGCCCTTGATTCAACAGGCGATGTGACCGGTTTGGGGTGATTCCGGCTGCATAGACGCAGTCTAAGCGAGTTTTCGAAACAAGCTGATAAATTGGGTTGAAGGTTTCACGTAGAAGCTCCTACTTTTAACATGCCGCGTCGTCGATCTGGCGCTAGAGTAGACCAAGCTCGAATGGATCCCGACGCCGACGTTCCGTCTTCCTCGTAGACGATTACAGCTTCCTCGACGACAGATTAAAACCCACCCTAGAGAGCCGGTAAAATAGTGAGTAACAGTCCTAAGTTGGTGAAAGAGACGGGGAAGTACCGTGAGGAGAGCCTTATCAGTCTCGAACTTCAAATACTCGATCAGACACATGTCAGCCAGGATCATGCTTGTGATTTGGCACGTATAATACAGATACAGAAACTAGGCATCATAACACCAGGCTGGCAGTCGTAAAAGCGACCCAAATTGGTTTCCTATCATGACTCGCACTCCTTTCTGTTTGCGTGTTGATACTATTTTTGTGAAGCCTAAATGCTCCACTACAGCGTCCAAAATCAGAAACAATCTGCTCAATAGCTGGACATTGCCCCCAAACGTACCGCAGTTAATCACATGAGAGTGTGTCTATATTGATAACTCCTATTTTTCCATTCTGAAGACCAACGATCAAGTAAGGTCCTCGCCAAACAACGGGAATCTCCCGGTTCATGAAGCGCCACGCAGGAGGGAGCCAGCACAGAAATCTCCTGGAGTCCTTACCCCGCTTGTAAAGATTGCCCGTCTGATCGTGCACCAAAAAAACAAATTCGCGGCCGCTTGGGGTTTCAATGTTTTGGAACGCATACGAACTTTCGTTGTGCTTGATTATTTGAGATGGATTTTCAATGTTCACCAGAGATGAAGGGGTCACGGAACCACGGGGAGGCCCGATAACAAGAAGTTGTGCTCCGTCAGAAACTACCTTAGTTGGCTCATTCAGTATTAGGCGCCGCAGACCCTCGCTCCATTTGGAGGAATATTTAATGTCAGCGTCACTCAGGAAATTGAATGTCTCGTAACGGTCTTCCTGTACGACTGTTAACGATTCTCCGTCGGGGGAGAAGGCTATGTCCTTGATCATTGGTGGCAGTGCGACCTTGAAAAGCTTCCTTCTGCGGTGGATATCAAATAATTCCAGAACAGCCTGCTCTCGCTGCAATTCCCTGGACATAGCAGCCGGAATCCGCTCACTGCTACCCTCGGCAAAGACCAATCCAGCAAAAAGGGGACCGGAATTCGGCCCACTGGGAAGAGTGACTGCAATGCGACTGCTATCCTCAGAAAAGACGGCAAATGAGCGGACAGAGCCTGATACGAAGTCCCACGCATAAATGCGCTGCAGTGATCGTGTTTCAAACAGCTCCCATCCCTGATACGACTAGTGTTGGGCAAAGCTGGCCGGGCCGGGCTCAGGCAAGCTTAAGCCCGACCTAACTCTAAGCTCCGGCTCGAGCTCCGTCGACGGAGCTCGGCTGAAGCCGACCAAAGCTGGGCTCGAGCCCGGCGGACCTTCCAAAAGGGGAAATAAAGGGTTCCCGCCCTTCGGCGGGAGGCGCTTTGCCGTCTATCTCCGTGAGGGACCAGCCCTAAAAGGGAAGGTTCCTGCGACGTTGATAGGCTCGAGCCCAACAAGCGGGCTTGGGCAAGCTAATACTCTGAGCTCGGGCTCGGGCTCACCAGCTGGGCTGACCTGAGCTTGGGCTGGCCTGAGCTGGCCCGAGCCTGAGGCTAGCTCTGGCACAACACTAGATACGACCAGGGAACCCCGATGGTGCATACGAAGTAGAGCCCGTTTGGTGACATCTCGACACTAGGAGACAGTTCTATAACTTGATGCTTCAAACAAGTTTGCTCTGGAATATTCCAGATAAGAACGGTTTCACTTCCTAAGCAGGCGCTAACAACGTCGGCCCCACTACGAGAAGCTGATACACTTAAGCAATGGCGTGGACCTAGTATTTCTGAAGCGCTTGAATTGCTTGTAGAGTGTGTTACACTGATATCCCATGTGCGTAATGCGCCGGAATTGTCTATGCATGCTATAACCATCTCCGTCGGGGAGAATACAGCGCGAACGCCAGTAGAAGCATCCCCAGATATCTGGGCCAGAAGACTCCACGTCTCATAGTCCCATATTTGCGTAGGGTGCATTCGAAATTCCAATGACCAGCCGTTTGCTTTTTCTGCATACTCCCATGACTATCCCGTAATAAGAAAATATCATTCTGTTGATTTCGCGCCCGGTTTGATAATCCCAGAGGATGAGAGTCTTAGGTTCCTCATCGGCGTAATTCGATTCTGACATGTATAAGACCCGGTGATTATCGAGCAGAGATATCAGAGATATCAAACTATCGCCTGACTCCAAGTCTTCCGGTAAGGACGTTTGTATGAAAGCTATTGTCTCATCTTCACGAACCTCCCAGATATTTAAGCTAAGTTCGTAATTCATGATAGCAATCAAAGAGCCACAGCGGGAAACGCATACATGGCCAACATTTTCTGCAGGTAGTTTTTTCGAAATTATGCTTCCTGTGGCTGAATTCCAGCGTAAATATGTGCCACCTTTGGAACAGTACACCAGGTCCCGGCCGTTCGGCAGAAATGCGATCGAACTGGCGAAGGCGTATACATCCTCAATTTCAAGAGACGAGATACAGAATCCGGTGCTTGCATCCCATATATTGAGCTGCCCTTTTTTAGGAGACCCCATTAGCGAAGCAATTCGAGAACCGTCCCCAGATACATCGAGGTAACAGGCGTATAGATGTTGGACTTGTCCATCTATTGCAATGATTTCTGCTCCAGTTGAGCTGCTGCACACTGAAATTCGGCCATGGTCATCTCCCGTCGCAATTCGTTTCCCATCAGGGAAGAACGCCAAAGCTATGAGTTTGCGCTCGGTATACGTGATCATTAGGTTGGCATCCCACCCGTCTGGTTGGCCACGAAGAACATACGGCGCGTGAATTTGCGATGCGTATTGTTCTGTCAAAGAACAGACCGGGCCAAATGAAAGAACGGTCGTGTACAAATGTCCGGCGGATAGGTGAAGAGGCGACTGATATTGGAGCAAAACTCGGTATGCGTCATAGACCAGGTCATCCGTGATCTTTTTTATGGTGGAGCTTTCCTGATCAGAAGAAATTTGTTAGATACATCCACCTAAATTGGGCATGACCTAACCCACCTGGCACCATGATTTCAAAAGTTGGATAGAATTGATGGCACCGTCAATATCATCCAGTAAGCTCATCATTTCGAGCCACATCAATAGGTTCAATTCACAAAATGAATCGAAAAGTTGCTCCAAACTCTGATCTCCTGGTGTGCTGAGTGAAATGTGTGTACAGAAGAACCTGCACGAATAGCGCAAGTGGCTTGGCGCTGCCCTGTCCAGACGCGCTTGGAGATCTGCAACCTCCGAATGAGGTGTCCAGGGATTTCCAATGGAGCACGGATCCTTCCTGAGCAGGTTTCGCATGGTTTTAAGACACAGCTTTGCCATTCGTGTGTGGCCGTCGGTTGTTGTGATAATACATGATCCTGAGTTGCGGCCTGGTGTGGTAATGAAGTCGTAAAAAGATTGATGAAAGAAACGGATTGGTTCCGAAGAGTCCGAGTTGACGGGAATGACAAGGACGGACCGTAGATCTTGAATCGACGTGAGTACGTCGTCTGTGTCTAGGGACAGGAGTTCTCCTAGAGCCTTGGGCGGCAGGGGGTCAAGGAGAAGAACGATGGTCTCGAGAACCAGATGGAATGTCTCCTTTGCCTTTGGTAGAGTCTCCTCCAAGTCACCCTCTGCAATTTCCAGTACAAGAATGTACAATGCGTCCAGCTGTGCGAAAGCTGAGGTTTTCTTATTCGAGTCTGGGGTAAGAAGCTGATCGAGGCGATGTTGCAGTGAGCGCCCGCTCTTGGCACCTTCGATGAAGTTGACAGTCGTAGAGGCAAAAATGAATAGGTTATCGCTGCTTGATACGAGGGCGCTGATCTCTGCAACAGTTGGCCAAGGCTGTGCTACTCCGTGGAGAGTAGCCAGGTGAGCGAGCCTCCCGTTTAGGAAAAGCTGAATGTCAGCTTTGACTACTGATTTCTCAATGTCATGCAGTACAAATGACCGCGAGATGAGGCGAAGCGGCGAGTTATCGAACTGATTATGAATGTGCAGTTCCGGCCGACTTGTGATCAGGACCTTAAACGCGACGCCCACTTGATTGGAAACTCTGGGCAAAACGAGCGCCCATCGCGCCAGAATCTCTATGGCTCCACTGGATGGACTGCATTCGTCCAGTGCATCAAGGACAAATAAAATGGTCTTCGCCGCTCCCTTGAACTTCCCAAGGGGTCCCGCAATGAGCTGTTCGAATTGTTTCTGCATCATAGCATGCCCGATATCGGCGTCCTGCTCCAGAGCCTGCGTAATTGCCTCTCGCAGGGAGTTGTCAAACCCCGCCAATTGAAATGCTATCGTTGGGTATACGAGATGAGGGTTACGGCGATCAGCCTCGTCCCTCGAGAAAAAGAAGCTCGCGCCGAGCTGATGCTTCTTATCCTCCTCCTCTGCGATGGTATGAGCGATAGTAGACTTCCCAATTCCAGCCATCCCGCTGAGCCAGAGGATAGGCCGCGAACTGGGGTCCTCAATTCATGTGGAAATTTCCTGTAAAATGCTCCTGCGCGTTCCCTGGAAACATGGGTTAGCCCCAATGCGTGACGCGGAATCGTAACGTGCTTGAGCTCGAGGAAGCCTGGTAATGATTTGCGTTTGCGCTAAAAATATCAACAATCAGCGACACTTTCAATGTTAATAATAACAGGGTACCGGAGGAACGTACCATAGCGGCTAGCTTCTCGGGCTTTTATCTCGGCACCGATCGAACCTCGGCTCTGACATATTCCACAGGTTGATCAAGTCAGTAAGCTTAGTGCATCTGGTTTTAAAGGGGGACGACGCACGGTAAACGTCATTACGATCCTGTCTAAATCTCGGTTTAACTCCTGGATTACCCATTGGTCATCTTGGGCTGTGAAAAACCTCGTGGGCTTCTCGCGAGACAGCATTATATCCGCACGTTTGGTCAGATCCGCCAAATGACTATCCAAGCAAGGCTTTGAGCGGGAGTCAGTTATTCATAGTGATATCTGATGCACTTCGCTAACGACTCCAAGCGTTTCTGAAGGTCCTCGTCTAGAAAGTCTGGCTGCTTGGCGATCGCTTCTTTGAGCGGCAAGATGACATTGTCGTTCAAACGCACGATCGCTGCATTGAATCCCTTGAGAGCTTCTTCATTCGCTTTCATACCCTGGAATTGATTTAGAAGGTTAGGCTCAGCCTGAATGGACAAAGCATCCCTCGTTACTTGGTAGACGGTTAGGACTTTCAATAAACCTCCAATTGCTGCTTCTAAACCAGGCACCGGAAGACCCGCAACTGACTCCTTTGCTATACTGAGTGTTGTCTGAGTGGTACTCAATAATGTACTCCACCCGGTAGATCTCTCGCTGGTGTTGGGGGTTGGAGATTGCCCGCCAGAGGAGCCTGGTTGCAACTTGTCTTTGAGTTTCTTGAACATAGGCGGTTTCTAACCTGTTTATTTGATCGACAGAGTCAAAGTTGGGATGTTTGAGTGGGGTGAAGGTGCAAGGTTAGGAGGGGAATGAGGGACAATTGAGGCACGAGGCGGTTCCGGTTCAATCGGCCTTAGCGACCTGATGTCCGACATACACATCCCACTGCGACTTCCAACGCAATAGATAAACAATGTTCCATTGGAACTGGTCGACAAGTACAGCACAAGTAGTAGCGAACAGGTAACAGGACCGAAGATTGTTGGTATTAAACCGTGATCTTGCAAGTACCAGCACCGGCTTGGACTGTTAAGAAATTGCACCAGGGTCAGCCACCGAAGCGAGCTCATACCGTTATATGCCAAAGGGATCGAGCTTACCGGTAGAAGCGACGCCAGAGGTCGGGCCAAGGGAGTACGAGTAAGGAGCCGAAGTGAAGGTACCGGGGTTGAGTTCGGGAGTGGCTCCTCCCCAGTCGTTGCCAACGGGGTTAGCGTAGCCGCCCTCTTCAAGAGTCATCAAGGGTTTCTAATGACAGTGAAAAATCCAACAGTGAGTCATGGCGGAACGGAAAGCAATCGGCAATGGTTCAAACTTACAACAGCGTTGACGAAGACGTTGTTCTCAATAAGCATCTGAGCACCCAAGCGAGAGTCAATACCACCGATCGTAATGTCGTCGTAGTAGTTGCTAAAGGAGGATGAGACGGGTCAATGACGGATTCGCTCAAAAAGTTGCGAACGAGCCGTACTTGTAGACGTGGCCCGTGCCGAAGCGGAGGGATGGAAGACGGGAGCCGACTGAATAGGAAACGGAGAATTCAGATTTAGAGCGAGAGAAGTAATTTAGAGATGAACTCACGGTGATTGAAGAAGTTGTGGTGATAGGTAACGTGGAAGTGGCCCTTGTCCTCAGAGCTGTTGTTGTCGGAGTGACCAACTATCGAGTAGCGGAGAATCAATCAGTCCTCGCCACATGGTATACACAAAGGGGGTTGGAAACGTACCAAGAGAGTTCTTGTAATGGTCGTGGAAGTAGTTCCAGCTAATGGTGATCCAGTCCGAGCCGTGGTTAACATCGCAAGCACCGTCGTAGTAATCCTTTCCGCTGTTCATGTCAGAGAAGAACTCGTTGTGGTCGACCCAAACGTTGGTGCTGGCTTGGATTTCGATCAAATCGACGGGAGCCTTGGACTTGGAGAGCTTGAGGTTGCGGATGATGACGTTGGAGCTCTTCTTGACACGGAATCCAGAACCGGTGAGACCACCGCCGCAACCGCCCAAGATCGAGGTGTTGGAGCCGACATCGACAAGCTCGCCATCACCCTGGATGATGCTGTTGATGCGGATGATCTTGGCAGCAGTGCCCGAGACGGCGGCGCGGAGAGCCGTAATCGAGGATACGGTACTGGGGAGGGAAAATCAATGCGTCAGCCTTTTGGTTCAGCACGGGCAAGCGAATAGGTCAAGGCTCACGTAGAGGCGCCACCGGCACCACCAGTGGTACCGCCGTTCAAGGTAGCGTAACCCTCGAGACCATTGGCGCTGGTGGGGTTGGAGCCGCCAGTAGTCGTGGTCTTGGTGGTGGTGGTGGAAGTCTTGGTGGAAGTGGTCGATGTCTTGCTGGTGGTGGAGGTCTTGGTTGTTGTCGTGGTCTTGGTGGTGGTGGTGGTTGCTGCCGTTCCAGCCACGCATTGAGAGTACCTGGGAAAGGCCCGAGGAACATGAGGTCCGGCTCGAGAGGTTTCTCGGGGTACTCGACATACCAATCGTTCGAGTATTGACAGACGGCTCCGGATACGCAAGTGGTTTCACCAGTGTAGCCAATACTATAAGGAGAACCAATAAGTTTGCGTAGGAGGCGTGCTAATTTGAACAGTCCTCACCCTCCACATTGGCCGTAAAGAGGGACAGCAGCTTGAGTAAGCTGAGCGTAGGCGACCAGCAAGGCTGGGGTGAGAAGAAGCTTCTTTTGGAACATTTTTTCAATTCACAGGTGCAGTAGCAGGCAAGGGTGAAGGGCCGAGAGACGGAACTGGATTGGGTTGGAGGATGCCTTCAACTGTCGACGCAGCTGGGTACTTATACCCTCAACCAGC